>VXAC01005447.1:3672-190993 GCA_013399225.1 Rhipidura dahli | reverse complement strand
CCAGCACGAGAGAGCAGAAATTAACAGGCTACAAGAAACTTCAGAGTTGCACACTAAGGAGTACAGAATTTGAAAAATATAAATGTTAAAACCTAAGGCATCACCCAGAGCTGACCCCTGTGCCCCTGGCCCGGCCTGTCCCCTCCACCCTGTGTCATTGTGGGTCGGGGCTGGCATCTCCGGCCCCGGGGGCACCTGGGCGCTCCAGATGAGCTGTGTGTCCCTGTGCTGCCCTTCTCAGTGCACTAATATCCCTAACAAAATGCGTTGCATGTGGATCAGGAAATATTCTAGACATTCATCTCTTAACTGAAAGTGACTTCTGGATAGAAGAAGGAAGAAGAAATAAATAGAACTGAATAAATGAAAAAAACACCTGGGAGTTTGGAGGCTATTTGACAGCTTACCAGAGACTTGTCTTATGCTGAGTTCTCTGGAAAGGAACAGCAGAGGACAGGTATGGGGATGCCATTTGTGTTGCATTCACACACATCTGAGGTATGGCTAAAAATATCCATTTCTCCTTGTGCTAGGCAGCTCACAGGAAGCATTCCTGATGTCCATGATCACATCAGCCACAGCTGGAGACCAAATTCTTTCCTACCAGGCAGTGGGCTTATTCTCAAGTAATTAATATTGGTAACACTTTGGCCCCTAACTTTGCAAAATAATGAAATCTTTTGCAATTATGTCCACAGTTAAGAAGTTTTAGCATCAAGAAAAAACAAAAACCTGTGGAGTTGAAATGGGCTGGAGAAACTCAGGATAACTTTTTTTCTCATAGAAAATACTAACCTAAAACATACAGAAATGTAAATATGAGCTGTCAGAAATATACTTTCTGTAGGATGATAATCTGTTTAATCTCCATGTGTTCTATGACTCTTAAGTGTTCACTTAGGCAGCTTTTTATATTTTCTTCCCTATGCTTCTAAGCTAAATGGTCAGTCTCCTTAATCTCTTTTCTTCTATTATCTGTCTTTGCTTTTTTTTTTTTAGTCTCTCATAAGTTTATTATTTCAATTTTGAGCTAAGGTGACCAGAAATACACAGCGTATCTTAAATGAGACTGTTTCTCTACTTTATATAACTGCACTTCAAAATCATCTGTATTGTTGTCATTATTCTGCCTTATTTATCCTATTGGCTTGACTTGTGTGATCAACTCACATGACAAATCATAACCATAAGAAACTGTATTAATCATATAAACCTCTTTTTAATGCTTACATTGTACATCTTTTTGCATTTATCCAATTTTATTTTATTTTTCCAGTATCATGGTTTACCATTCATTTCCCTCCTACACTTTGTGGGAGAGACTTGCTGTCTCTCTGATCCTGACTGTCCTATGTGTCTGTTCTTTAATATTTGTGGGGTTTCTACTTGTTCCCTTTTTCAGTTCAGAAAGAAATGATTCATCTGAATCCAAAACTTAGAGATTTTTGGAACAGTAACAGTATCTAAACAAAATATCAAGGTGTTCTGTTAACTTTAGCTCTTAATAGAAATTTATGTGTACATTATGTTCATATTTTATTCCTGACATATGACTTTTTGTTTTGTCTTTGTAGTCTTTTGTATCAAAACTCTCTTGGACTATTTTTGTATTTTATCATCAGGTGCTATGCATTTCTTTTGACAAGGTAGTTTGAGTGGCAGAAACAGCATCAGCATGCAAGTTTATGATGAAGACTCAAGCTGAGCTCTATGTTATGCCACCTGGTTAAATCCTTGAAAGTCAAATTATACCTGCCAGCTCTTATATATTCATTACCTCTTAGACATTCCTGCAAGAGATGATTAAGAAATCATTGCCTTTGCAGAAGACTAGCTCTAGATAGACACTTTCACATCTTTTCACCTTTTCTGTTTCATTTTTTAATTACTTTTTCACCCACATATATTACATTAACAGTCTAATAATTTCTCATATTATCCTAGAAGATTTCTTTTAAAAGACCCAGATATTTTCTGCACTTTAAACCTCCTGACATACCTTGAACTAGAGACTGGATGCTTCAATATTTCAGTTAGGCTGTTTTTAAACTCCCGCTAAGCTTGTAAATGTGCACCACTCAAACTGAAGTGGGATTTTATAAAGTGGAGTAATAGCCTATTAAGCCTTTATTTTCCTGTGCAGATGGGTGGGTATCAGTAAGATGTGGGTAGTCTGCCTTCAATAATATTTTTAGATTATATGGCATTAAAGTGTTATTGTAGTTTTAAAAATTTTGTCCACTTCCTAGTCTTGGAGACCATTTTCTTCATATTATTAAAAAATAATAAGTAAGGGATATGAATTGCACTTCAGAAATGAAAGCTGCTGGAGAACATTTTCTGAAATTTAGTTCAGTCATATCATCTTGTTCACTCTCACCATAGAAATGCAATGATTGTTTCAGAGGTAGCTGTTTAGCCCATTTGTATTTTCCAATGCATAGTTTGTGTTTTGTTTCCTCTTGTTAGCATTGTTCCAGTGAAGCTTTCTAAATTCTGTAGTATATGGCAATTTAAAAGCTTCCCTTGAACAATATTCACTCTGTTTCTCCAACTTTTTTTTTTTCTTTTGGTGGTTTATTCCTTGGGGTTCTTTGTTTGTTTGTTGTTGTTGTGGTTTGGTTTATTTTTTTGTTCAGTGATTACAGATCCGTTGAGACTCAGTGTGTTTGAATTAAGTGATTGTAATGGAATGTTACTATGTAAATCTTGGAGCAACTCTTTAACACCTACCAGATACTCCACGTGCTACTTTAATGTTAAAGTGTGGCCTGCCAGACGGTGTGCAGAACTTAGGAAGATGTTGCCTACTCTAGAGCTTAGTGTACCAACAGAGCATTAACAATTTTTTTTTCTAAATGTTGAACATGTAGAGAAAAAAATGGCTGTTTGGCCATTTTTATACAGGGCAATGATGACTAAGCTGTAAGATTTAAATTCTGCTTCCTCTGAACTCCCACAGTGGTGTGTAAGCAGTTTGCCTGAAATTCTTAATTCAAAAGTTGATAGTATAGACCCACTGATAGATTTGTCTTTCATGCCTCGTTTTGTAACTGCATAGATTCATCAAGTGTGGTGTCCTCCCCTCAAAACCTGCAGCTTTATTAAATCTATAGGATCTTACAGCTGCTCTGCTACTCCTCCACCCCCTTACCCTCTCCTTCCTTATGAGTAGATATGACTCTGCAGGTTTCTTTGCCTTATTACCAAGGCTATGCAAATGGGTAGGTATCAGTCAGTCATTACTTTTTCCATTGGCCAGTCTTTGTGCTCAACACAGATAAATCAAGTGTCTTTCTATCTCAACATAATCCCCTGTAGTTGAATATGGTCTGATGTTCACAGAGGGCTTAGGCTGTTTCTGAACTCCATTAGCAGTGCTGAATTTGAAATTAGGACTCTTGATCTTTCTGGTAAACCTTGCATCACAGCAGTCAGCCATTGTTGGCGTGCACGGTGGAGCCAGCATGGAGCCTCTGTCTGCTGCCCAGGAGTGATCTGTGAATACACTATTTCACCTCAAATCAGGCCCTGTGTTACCCATTCCATTTGAATTCCTAATTAGCAGACAGCTAATATTCTCAGCAACCACTTTTCTCATATTTCTTAAACAAGCAACTCCTCTTCCCCCAAAACGCATGCCAAGAACTGGCCACCATGCTATGGGTAAAGGGCACAGCAATTCCTGGGTTCAGATACCACAAGGAAAACACACAAACAAAAACACCCAAATCCCCACCAAAGAAGGTAGTTATTTAGTATCCTTTAAATAGCCTTTAGTAAATCATCTGCAGTAATAAAATTCAGATAGACTGAACCAAGCATGTTCCAACCCTCCCAGGTGGAACTGGAGGTACCAGGGTGGTGGCACCGGCTGAGAAAGTGTCTCTGTGTTGTTCCAAAATAGGTTCTTTCACCTGGTGTGCAAGAGACCAATCCACATTTGATTTATTCACATTTCTGTGCAGAAAGGCATGATGGGTGACAAACCCACAAAGCCAGCACAAGGACGACCAAAACTTTTCATTATTTAAACATTTTAGCAAACAAGGGCATTCATGTTCATTGGCTACCAGTTACCTAGTTCTGTTATTAATTAGTATTCTGTCTTTTATTGGTTAATGATTCTCTCACTTCTCATGCTGTTTAGTCCATATGCTCAGTTGTTCTCTTCTTTAGGATCAGTGGGCGATCTCACCCTGTTAGAAATACCTTTTACCCAGTCAGAGCTGACTTGAGCGAAGTTGCTGAGTTGCCTTTATTAGTTTTTTCCATTTCTTGGGGATTCTGCCAAATGCNGCGGCGGTGCGGCTGTGGCGGAGCGGGGTGTGCGGTCCCCGTGTGTCCGGCGCCGGGCGGGTAAGGCGCTCCCTGTGCTGCCGGGGCTGAGGGCGGACAGACGGACGGCACCGCGGAGGTGTTCCGCCGCCTCTTGCCCCGCCGCCCCGGCTCTGACCGGGCGCCGTTGGCGCGTCGGAGAGAGGGCACGGCGGGTCTCTGCGGTTCGGGCTGCCGGGGTTGAGGAAACAGCCGAGAAGGGGGCACCCCTCGGTTCTCCTGAGCCCCCGGCCCTGTGCGCCGCGGAGCCCCCGCAGGGGTGCGGGCGGAGCTCCCCGGCCCACGGCCTCCTGCCCCGCCGCCGGGCGCTGCCGTGGCTCCCACTTGGTGTTGTCGCCCTTTGGCCCCGATAGCACAGCTGTGCAGGGCATTTAGGAATGTTGCTGTCCAAGCAGTGGTGTGGCTTGACTTGTGGCCGAGTTGACCTTATTGTAGCCTTCCAGTGCCTGAAGGGAGCGTACAAGAAATCTGGAGGGGAACTTTTTTGCAAGGGCATGTAGTGACAGAACAAGGCGGAATGGATTCACACTGAAAGATGGGACTTCAGATTAGATATGGGCGTGTTGCCCAGAGAAGCTGTGGATGCCCCGATTCTGGAGGTGTTCAAGGCCGGGCTGGATGATCTCTGGGCAACCTGTTGTAGTGGAAGGTGTCCCTGCCCATGGCAGGGGCGTTGGAACAAGATGATCTTTAAGACTCTTTCCAATCTAAATCATTCCGTGATTCTGTGACTGTGTGGATGTTGCTGGAGGCCATTTCTGCTGAGTTCTCCCCAAGCACGGTGCTTNCTGCATTCTTTGTGTCCACTATCAGTGGTACATCCTTCTTCCCAAGTTTTTTAATCTCCCTCTATATGTGAGAGCATTGAAACATGTCAAGACCTAAACCTTAATTAACAAGGCAATTCCATCAACAAATAATGTGTCTTTCACCTGGACATTGCTTAGAGCCGGTTCGCTCCTTTCTTGTTGGTTAGGCTTAAAAGTATACAACGATCAAAGAACGTCCTTTCTCAGGAAAATTTTTACATATTCTATATTTTGCAACACCTGGGTGGGTCTCGCCGGTTTCCCGCTCCCCGTGGCTGCCGGTGCCGGGGCGGTGCCGGGGCGGTGCCGGTGCCCNTTGCTGTCCAAGCAGTGGTGTGGCTTGACTTGTGGCCGAGTTGACCTTATTGTAGCCTTCCAGTGCCTGAAGGGAGCGTACAAGAAATCTGGAGGGGAACTTTTTTGCAAGGGCATGTAGTGACAGAACAAGGCGGAATGGATTCACACTGAAAGATGGGACTTCAGATTAGATATGGGCGTGTTGCCCAGAGAAGCTGTGGATGCCCCGATTCTGGAGGTGTTCAAGGCCGGGCTGGATGATCTCTGGGCAACCTGTTGTAGTGGAAGGTGTCCCTGCCCATGGCAGGGGCGTTGGAACAAGATGATCTTTAAGACTCTTTCCAATCTAAATCATTCCGTGATTCTGTGACTGTGTGGATGTTGCTGGAGGCCATTTCTGCTGAGTTCTCCCCAAGCACGGTGCTTCTTGCCAGTGACTGTTTGTGTGTTTCTGAGATGGCTTTCTGCAGTAATTTTACAGATCACTTTGACCCTGTGGGTGAGGGTTGTTTTTCTGGTTTGTCTGTGATTTGTGTGTTTGTTGTCTGATTGTTGGTATTTTTTTTTTAAGCTGTTTACTGGCTTATTTTTATCTCTGTTTACACCTGAGATTTCATTTAAAACTACAGCCCTAAACAGTGGAGTGATTAAATTGCATGGATACTGTCATAGAAGCCTCTTGTGCAAGCCAGTAAGGTGACGATAGCAGTCTGACTAAAAGATTGCTCAGTTACACCAGTTTTACAGGCTGGTTATCATTATCACACTTTATTAGTCTTGGTGCAGCCTTCTGCTTTGCTGTGGCATGTCCTAATCTTCCCCCCTTGAGTAGAAGGAAAGCTGCTTGCAGTGTTTCTTTCATGGAGAGCAAGACTGGGCTATGTCACTAACAGAGCACCTGATCAGGGAGTCTCAGTACTCATAGGGGTTTATCTCCATATCCTGAAGGAAGGGGGAGTCCAAATGCCATCTTGATTTGCAGTCTCTGCCGTGAGCTGAAATTCTCCACAGGGAGCGTTTTTCCTGAAGAGAGATGAGTAGGGGGCTACTAAGAAAGTCCCAAAAGAGAACCATCACATTTCAATTTCCTGGAGGCTTTATAGTATTCTGGTACTCCATGAAAGTATGCAAATTTTATTTTCACTAGGGCAATTAAAAAGAAACAGTGTTTTACAAATGTGGTAATTCTAGCTTTAGTTCAAGCTTTGCTTTTTGAATTCTGTTCTATGTAGTGGCTCCAACTCTTCTTCAATTTTAGTTTTTCACAGAACATTCTGAGTTGGAAGGGACCCACAAGGATCATCTTGTCCAGCTCCTAAGTGCATGTCCCATACAGGGATTGAGCCCATGACCCTGGTGATATTAGAACCATGCTTTAAGCTGCATTGAATTGTCGGTGTAATTCCATGATTATTCCCTCTGTTTTCACCTGAATTGCTTATGCATATGTATTACCGCACAGAAAGTTTCACGTGCACACTTCTGCAAGCTTTAAGCTCTGTGAAACCCCCAATGCATTTTAACTGTGGGATGTACAGTTTAATCATCTACCACTAAAAATGTGGTCTCTTAATTTTAGTATTCAAAATGTGAATTAATAAACAGAACAATATGTTGTAATATTTTTACTATTTTGAAACTACCTTTCTTCTTCATGTCGGTTTAGTAAACAACTACATGGTTTTATTAGCATCATACAAAATTAACCGATCAGTCTTCTTTCACACAATAGGTTTGGTTTTTTGGGTATTAAAATAATCATATTAAAGGCTCAAGTACAAGTTAAAATCAGAGAAAATAAGTATAACTTCCGGACTTCTAATTTTTTTTCACATCAAAAATAAAGCAAATCTAGTTTTGTCATAGTTGGGAGCGTTTGGAGCTAGCTTCAAGTTAACATAACTTTTGTATTTTGTATTTTAAATAATAAGGGAATTTCTGAATTAGTGTAATACTGCTGTCCCAAGGCATTTAATTCACTATTTAGATTAGGGCTTGAGTTAGTGTAGTGTATTATGATGCTAGAAATATCCTGTTGACTGTTTTTGCTGCAATTTTCTTGGTGACTTCACAAATTTCTCATTACATTAGAGGGGTGTTCTCTTACTAACATAGTTTGCTAGATTTAATACTGAAATTTCTTCTTTTTCATATGTTTTTTTAAACATGTTCCAAGCATGTGTCTTTTTTCAGGGACTAGTCCTTCAGAGGAGAATTTACCATAGATGGTATTTCTGCTGGGACAGAGTATGATGCTAATAACCTAATCTTGCCCAGTTTTGACTGGGAGATAGCACTGATTTCCTCAGCAGCTCTGGTGGCCATTAGGGCAGGTCTTGTGAAGTTTGGTTCTGTCCTGTTCTCCAGTAAAGAAGGTTTGGTTGGATGCAGTAGTAAAGGATCAGTATATTGAATCTATTGCTGAAGACTTTAAATTTGTAAATACATACATATGTAACCTAAAATCACATGGATTTGTTTATGCATAAATCACAGTGCATATATGAATATGAAGCCCAAGTCCTTCTCTAATTAGTTGTTAATGGTTTCCGACCTGCTTTAGTAAAAGTGATAGATACAAAAAATGAACAAAGTAGCAAGAATCATGACTAAAGTATTTTTTCAGTAGTTCTTTAGTTGCAGTAGAGTATCTAAAAATATCTCAAGTGCTTTCCTAGTCTAGTGTAAGCATTTAAGTGAAGGCCCATGTGTGTTTCTATAATGCAGTCTGGTCATTCTTATATTCATATATATATTCATATATACTAAGGCAGTTATGATTCTTACCTCCACTGTCATAGGAAAATCTGATCTTGCCTAACAGTCCTGCATGCAGAAAGGAGAAAAATCTAACTTTTCTGGGTTTTTTTCTTTCAGTTTTTCAGCCGTGGGTCAAATGTGCTACATCAAGACAGCAGTGCACCACAAGCTGCATTCTTTTCACCTCTTCAAAAAGTGATGTTGCCACCAAATACCTTCCAAGGGAAAGTGGCCTTTATAACTGGTGGAGGTACTGGGATTGGCAAAGGGATGACAACAACTTTGTCCAGTTTAGGGGCCACATGTGTTATAGCAAGCCGGTAAATATTAATGGAGATGTGTTAGAATTTTCATTTAGTACTGACTGCTGAAGAGAACTGTTTTCTTCTTTATAAAAAAGAAAAATTTATTTTATTTATTCTGTTGCAGTACCCTTTTAAATTACAATGTCATATTGTGGATTCTAGAAACTTGCAGATTTCTCTGCAAATGTTTAATGGTATAAAAATCGGGAAGAAATAAACTAAGCACATTTTCATGAAATGTGGCAGCAAAATAAGCCTCAAATAGTAGGCATAAATTCAACTAAAACTTTAAAGAGAAAAATTTGCAGTGATCATTATTGAACATTATTTAATATGTTATTACAGGTGTTCTTGATACAGATTTGAATTACAATACAGAATTAAATCCATTCCTCTTCTGACTTTCCACAAGCCTTGATTTTCCTTTAATGATGATTTTCTACAGCTCTCTTAAGTTGTGCAGTTGAATCTAGAAGCACTTCAATAAAGTCTAGAGAAACAATCTCATTTTAAATCAAAATAAACAGAAGTGTTGTGACATTCATCCTAACAGTAGTTTAATTGTTTAGTTTTAAATGTGAATATGTATATTAATACTAGTAGAGTAGTAGCTAAAACTAAGTTTGTTATAAATATGTGCTTTTTTGTGGCTTATCACATGTTGATTAGCTTTAGAGTCTCTTACCATTGTCACTTCTGAGTTGCTTTAAAGTAGCACTAACTAAAAATTACTTAAATTTTTCTTTCAGAAAGTTAGTGGTTAAACATAGTGTTACTCTTAAATCTCAATTTTCATGAAAATCAGCAACATGCATGTATACACACGTATTTAGAGTTTTAGTTCATATTTGCTCAGAAAAAAAAAGAGATTTCAGTAATCTGAATTGTAATTGCATTTAACTGACATAAAGGATGTTAATACTTATTTCTAGGAAGCTGGATGTTTTGAAAGGAACTGCAGATGAAATTTCTTCTAAAACAGGGAATAAGGTAATTTTGTGCAGAATTGTGGGTGTGTTATGTATTATAATCTACATTTCATGGGATTTTTTTTTTGCATTTGTATGCTTCTATTGACTTGTTAAATTTTTGAGTGATATGGTTTTTAAGTCTTACAACTGCTTTTCCATTATTATTTAGGTTCATGCCATCCAGTGTGATGTGAGAGATCCAGTTTCAGTTAAGAATGCTGTTGCTGAAACAATCCAAACGGCAGGACATCCTGATGTAAGTCTTCTAGGGAAAGAAAAGAACTCATTCTTCATTACTGAAAATACTTTGCATAGTAGGTATGAACAAAGCTACTAAGATAGGAAGTTAATGGAATCTAAAAAGACACCAGACAGAACACTGGCACTACTAAAGGTAAAGCTAACAGTAAAGTTACTCTATTCCTCTAGTTCTTAAACTATTTAGTGGCAAGGTGGACAAAACATTTTTATCCTTACTCTGAGTATTAACATCTTTTAAATAGTGAGAGAATTCTGGAGGGACTCTTTGAATTAAGGGAAAGGAATACTGTCCTTAAATCCTCTTGAAAGGCGACTTACCTGTGTTTACTGAATTACATCTTAATACAGTGCCTCACAAAATAGGAATAGAAGTAATAATAAATGTCTTCTTTGGTCCTTGCTTAGCTTATTGATATACACAAAGAAGGTTCCAAACTGAAGATTAAGTTCTCATAAAATGAAGAAAAAAATCTTCAGTCAAAGATCTGTTCATCTGTTTTTTAATAGTTTGGCACAAAACAACAGAGCTCTTCACATCAGATTGTGAGGGGGTGATCTGGTGGAGTCTGAAGGATGATAATCACCAAATTCTGATTTGATTGTGAGATAGCAACTTGGATTCTGCTAGCTGATAGAAAGTGTCATGATATAGCATTATTGTAAAGGACAGTCAGATTTATAACTGTTTACTGTAAATTTAAAACTGTTGTATGTGTATTGTAGACAATTTGCACTCACCAAGAGCTTCCTACAGATGTGGTAGAGAGCTGCTATATACCTGTATAGGTACATGCTATAACAGTGGTAGAAATAAGACAACTCACTGTCCTGATCTGTAGACAAGATTCTCTGGATATTATTTTGACTATTATTTAACATAGTTTTTGGCCAAAGTCAAAATCACAATCTTCAGGTTTTACGTGTGTGCAGAGAGAGAGGAGATTTCTTCCTGTATAGTACATTTTTAGAACACCAATAATTTTCTGAATAAATGCTTCCCATGACTTGTTCTTTACAAGCATTTGCCTCCTCTTCAATGTCACATATTTTGTGTTTTTAAGATAGACTGCAGAGTAAATTTAATATTCAGTTGTTTTTGTCCAGTCTTTCTCTTAATTGCAGACATGAGATGTCAGTTAATGAATCCTGGGTATCACTCACTGCCACCCTGCGTGCGATGTGAGATCTCAAAGATAAAAGTTAATGGCAGTAGCTTCAAAGTCCTTCCAGCTTTGTTTTGTTCATTCCATTCCCAAGAGTGTTACTCCCAATTAGAAAGCAATCATTCCTTTGTCATGGCTTATTTTGGCAGTCCTACATACCTCAAAGCTCATATTGTGCAGTCCTTAGTTCACTAGTTTTATTCTTGTATCTTTCCTGTATTTATTCAGTGATTCAAGTAACCTTCTCAATATCTCAAGGTGTTGTGATTTTTTTTTTTCCTTCAGATTTCAGGGAGGCCTTAAAATTGAATTTGCTGTCCATACGTATAATTTATGGCTGTTATATATGATTAGTTTTACATTCATGTAATACGTACTGTGCTGTGGTTTGTTATGGAAAATTCTAATATCTTCATTAGAATTTAGCCCAGAAGTTCTTCAGGACAAAGAGTTTGTCTTAACATGCAAACCTACATGGACTGAGGTGCCATTCCATAAATAGTACACCCTTGTATTGCTTCAGCACATTATATTATTAAGTGTGCTAGATCTGGCTACATAATTTTTGGTTTAAGTACTGCTAATGTAATGCTTAAGAAAGTGAAAGTGTCCTCTACCTGATTATCGTTCATAGGAAGTGTTGGATGCACATCTATTCAACAAAAGTTTTATAGTAGTTGTTTGCTGTACCCTGTATCATAATATTCTCATCACAACTGATTTGACTTCCTGTTATGCAACAGTCACTTCATCCAGACTTTATTTATCAGATTCCCTTCTTTTGCTTTCGTTCCCATTATGTTAAATACATGTGATATTTGAATTTGGTGGGGAGAAACTTTTCTCTTTGGATGCACTTTAGACACTATGGAAAATAGCCTCTACATTTTACAGTTCCTCAGTAAAGTAGTTTGGAAATACAGCTCATTTTCTGTTACTGATAGTTTATCTATGCTGCAGATGCTAAAATTTCTGATGGATTATTCTCCCTCTTCCCCTACCCCCCTTACCTCATTTGATGAAGATATTTTTACTTTTGTCCCTGGAAACACTAAGAAGTTCCTTGTAGATTCTTTACTTTTGTCTCAGAACGAGTTACTTTTAGTTAACTCTTTTCCTTCATGTATTTCAGGTAGTGGTAAACAACGCAGCTGGAAACTTTATTTCCCCTTCTGAACGACTTTCTGCTAATGCCTGGAAAACAATAACTGATATTGTACTTAATGGTACTGCTTTTGTAACTCTGGAAATTGGAAAGGAGCTCATTAAAGTAAAGAAAGGTATCTTAAGTATTGTTGCATATTACTACTTGCTTTCCTTGCATTACTGTTATTATAGTCAGTTTTGAGAGTTCATGTGAGAAGAGAAATACAATTTTTAACGTTCTTCTAGAAAGGAACTTTTTCAGTGAAATCTGTACTTAAGTATCACACAGTAGATCTGGCTATTAATTACTTCATTGTAGCATCAGGCCTTACCATTGGACCCAGAGGCCAGCTGAGGTGGAATATAAATATCTAATTGCAGAGACATTCTTAAAATTAAGAAAATAAGGCTTCATGCTGATATTCCCACATTAGGAATGCATCCCCAACTATGCCTTACTATGTCATTGTGGCCAAGCATTGAAATAGGTTGTGTTATGGTCTTCTCGGTGCATGTAGTGTACCCATAGAGTGATGTGAAATACTAATTCAAACATGATTTTGTTTTTGCTGTTGTTGAATGAAAAGCTACTTTCCTTACTTCCATTTTCAAATTTGGTAAAATCTAGATGCCATTCACCTTCATGTTGCCTCTCTTCCTTTCACTTCTAAGCTTCCAAAACATGTGAATTTCTTTTGCTATTACTTGCCTGTCTTCTTTCTAGGGGAATCAATCCCTAAATAAGACTTTTTGTTTAGGGCTTTCTTTAAGGCATGTTTTTGCAAGTAAGCCAAGTGTACCTGTTTGTCCTCTCACCTTCATTTTCTTTTTACTTGCTTGATTTTCTTAGTTTGGGCAGAGACCTCAGTTTCTAAAGTGATGCTACCTAGTGCAAATACTTTAGAGCAGTCTGTGAGGATACTATGAATCTGACAGTTTCTAGAACACTGAGACACCCTTTAGGTCTGCAGTGTGACCTACATTAAGTCTAATGTAGTAAATAATAAAAGTTTTCTGCTTTTAGACTGCAAGTTTGTGCTGGTATTTAAAAGGAATTTGTAATCTGCTAGTGTGTTACTTATTTTCACAAAGTGAGAGCAGTTAGTTGGTCAGTTATTGTCCATTTTATGAATATAGGTTTTAGAAATAAAAGTTGTATATGAGCTGAAGTGTTCTGTAAATACCAGAGCTGTAAATTTGTCAGTTATTCTTGCTTCTGTGTTAGGTTCACCTAACTTGCCTGTATTAAAAAAAAAGTGGTTTATTTCTACAAAATATGTAATTAACAGTCGTCTCTAGATAACTTCAGAGTTGTTCTATGGTTTTTTGCCTGTGTAGATTTTTCCTTTCAAAGTGTCTCAATGAAGACTCCTTTTTTTATAGACAGGCCTCATGGTTCTGGATATCTGCTGCCATTTCAATTAGTGCTTGTTTATGGCTCTCTTTTGTTCCCCTTGTGTAATATTACTGTAATTTTTTACCTGAGTCTCTGCTTAAATCTATCAGTAGTGTATATTGTTTTAGAAATACCCCCTGGGCAGCTCTTCTAATGAAATTATTTTTTAAACATAGTAAGTAGAACAGTTATTTTAGTTACTGTGACGTAAGCAGTGAACTGTCATCCCTTGTCCTTCATTACCTAGCTACAGTAAGCTCATGCCAGTCATTGATCAGACAGAATTTGCAGGAGTCTATAGAAGAAAGATTAAATAAGTAGTTGCAGTTTCCATTATTTTTCAGAATATTTTTGCTGAATCTGTTATAAAATATAGCATATAAAATAAAGTAGTTCTTTTATAATGGAGTTTGTTGTGATACTAATAGGAAGAGTTTTGCAGGTTAACTCTGTAATAGGCTCTACTGCAGAAAAAGCTTCTGAAAAGTTCTTAAAAATTTATATTTTTTGTAACTCAAGCCCTCAACTGTTAATTTCAGTTTATGCCAAGCCTAACTGTTAATGCTGATTTTTTCTTTTTTTTTTCTGCTCAGGAATTGATGAATTTAGAGCAAAATATCTGGTTAGTGACCACTAGACTAGACTAGCAGCTTCCAAAAAACACTGTAAAATCTTTAGTGTTCGCTCCAGTTAGACTAATTTATGCATTCATTATCAGTAGAAGTCTGAGGGCTTAGACCTTCAGAGCCTAACTAATAGCTATTTGCACTTACCTGGAACAACTCTTAACAGTCATGCAAACGAGGGAACTGAAATAAAAAGGCTTGAAAAGAAAGTTTCAAAGACGGTATTTTTAAAATGCCTTTCTACTACCCACAGTGAAAAGGTATACCTAACACTTGAGCTGCAAATTTCTGTACCATTTAGCTTGCTTTTACCTTGAGCTGAGAATCTGATCTTCAGGGTTGTTTGGTTTGTTTGGTATGGGTTGTTCTTTAAATGTTTTTGCAACTTCTAGGAGCAGCATTCCTGGCCATTACAACTATTTATGCAGAGAGTGGTTCAGGATTTGTGTTACCAAGTGCCTCTGCCAAAGCTGGTGTAGAAGCAATGAGCAAGTGAGTAATACAACAAAATGTGTGCTTTGGTTTTCACATCCTTAAGACGGGATAATTGGTCTATAAAAATGGAGTTTGTTAGTATAGTCCACCTATTCCACTGTCCCACAAGAGTTCAATCCAGGCTCCAGTATCCTAGCAAGGAAATAGCATGCTGACAGGTTCTTACAGAGGGAAGCATTAACTATTACTGTTTTTATCACAAGACCAAGATAAAGACAAGTAGAACTACTTATTTTAGCAATTCCAAGTTCCAAAGTTTGCTTTACGGAGTTTTGATATTCAGATTCACTTGCATTCTCATAGGTGAACCAGAACTTAAAGACAGCTATTAGGGGAACCATTTGAGATCTAGAGCACTTTACACATTGTTTTGTCCGAGGAAAATATGTGTGTGTTATTTGTGTGCAGTATACTGTAGTTTCAGCTCTGTTTAGATTCATCAACAAATTTCTTTCCTATCACTATTTAAAATTAAGTTCTGCAGTTCTACTTAGTTCAGAACAATATCATGTTGATGTAGCCATGGTGCTCAGCAAACAAAAGGATTTCTCTCATTTTTAACTTAAGTAGTCCTTCATAGCACTTAGATCTTCCTTTGCACTTCAGCAGAAAGAATTGAATAGTTTGGCAGCCTTTTAGTAACTAGAATTCTTTATCTGGAAAAAAATGAGGGGCTGAGTAATGGTCTTGATTTCTGTTCTACAGAGCTGTAACGGAAATGTGTAGTTTTCACAGACTTCATGACTCAGCTTATTAATTCACCATGGTAGATCCAAAGTACTCATTATGCAGAGAAAATGTCACAAAGCAAAACTGTTCTAGTGGTCCTATTTTAGAATGTATCCTCTGTTTGTGTTGTTTCAAAACATGTAATGTGAGAGCTATGATGCAAATATTAGGATAGTCTAAATTGCCAGAGAAAGATGCAGGTCTCACAGTTGTTTGTTAAGGAATTCAGGTGCCAACACCATCTGTGATTTATCTATGATTAATCTATTAAATCAATATACCTCTGTTTGTGAATGAGATTTTTTTGCTCCACTCAAATTATTTTGTTAAGCACAATAAAAACCCTGTAAGTAGAAATGTCTGCTTCAGGATGTTCTAGTATTTAGACATTTGATTAAATTTTGTTTTTTTTCTGAATAGGATTAAAATATTGTGTTTAAAATATTGATGCATTCTGTTAATGAATTTTTAGGTCTCTTGCGGCTGAATGGGGTAGATATGGCATGAGATTCAATGTGATTCAACCAGGTCCAATAAAAACAAAGGTACATGGCATGAAGTGAAACACAGCCTTGAATATGCTTTGTAGTACAGACTTAACTTTACAACAGTCTAACCTTTCTGTAGCTGTAAATTCTAATATGATTTCCAGACTGCTGGAATATTGAACACACTTCCCTCTTAGTCTTTTTGTAAAATAGTATTTCTTGAACTTCTGAGACGTGCCACTGTCACCTCTATTACACTTGATATAAACTGAACCTTTTTTTTAGTGTTTCAAAGAATTGATATATCAAAGCACTTACTGCTGATTCTTATCTCAATGTACCTAGTTTGTCAAGTGGAGTGAATTCTTATACTTGTTGGAGTAAAGTTCCCGTTTCTGCCTGAACCCCTAATTTTTAAACAAAACATCTCATCAGTTCCAAAACCTTAGAATCTCTTTTAGGTATATGAGAACAGAATCTCACTAGTTTTGTTGAAAATCTCAAAACTAGAAAGAGAAAAGCTAAGTTGACGAGGAAGTGAGAAGCTTTGAAGTGAGTGAGAAGGAGGACTGGAGAGTTTGAAGGAAGTAATCCAGAGCAGCTGGAACAGGAAGAATAAAGCAAGCAGTCCTTCAAGAAGAGAAAGGAGGATCTATTTTCCATTGAATCAAATTATTATGATTATGAGCACTAACAACTAAGAATGGTATTATTTCTTCCTGTAAAATATTTTGCAGTTGTTTTTGCTGTTGTTTTGGGAATAGGGGTGCAGAGTTGTTTCTTTTTTACTTGTTTGTTTGTTTGTTTACTTTTTTCATTGTTTCCTCTTGTCAGTTTTAGATGCTACACTGGAAAACTTAGTTTTAACTCTTTTTACTATAAAGAAAAATAAGTGGCAGAATTAGCAGGATTATAAGATTGTTGAAATAGCATTAGAGGATCACACCAAAAGTTCTCCAGGCATTGTATCTTGTGTATTTTTAAGAGTAGAAGAAAACATTTGGCAAGTTAAGGGATTCAAATGTCAATAGTGCTACCTCCAGTTAATGTTCCTTCTTTGAACTAATAGTGTATAACCTGCTTGAGATACTGTGTGTTCTTAATAAGATGCTACATTTGGTGTATGGTTCCAACTTAAAATTTCCCTGAAAGCATACGAAGGCAGACAGCATATTGCAAAATCAAGGTTTTCTGCCTTAGGGGTAATATCCATGTCTTTAAAACACACTGTTTTAAGTCATGATGGGAAAAGAACAAGGCATACAAGCACAACACTGTTAGGCTTATAAACTGGCAAATAAAAACAGGGCAATAGAAGACTTACATGGCATGATTACAGCCATGATTGCATGAATTACAATGTGCTTTAAATCATAACTTCAGTGATTTAACGTAAATGTTACTGATACATTTCTGATTTTGAGTGAGGAGGTTATTTCCTTGTGGAGGAGCCAGGAAGAAAAAACCCCTTTTATTTTCCATGCCATTTTAAGCTATTCAAGTACTAAAGCTTCCAGTGACTTCCTTTAGCCCTAGCAGTTGCTGCAATTTAACTGAACTAGATTTTTTTTTTTTCTTCTCCATGTTATTTACTGTGTCATGTATAATTTTTATTTGGTCACTTTCCTGTTCCTCTTCTCCCCTTGTTCCTCTCCTCTGTCCATGCAGCAATTTTGAGTCTTGCTTATTTTCTCAGATGTTTATCAAGCATGTTTGAGGAAAAAGAAAACCCCTTTTGTTTTTCAAAAAAGAGCAATGGTGGGTGACTATCCCAAATGTGTTAAATTCCAACTTATCATAGTAGATTCATATCAGTGCAACAGGGATAAATTGTTTTTTCTACTTCCATCTTTTTAGAGCTATTGACAATGAGGGTGTAAACAGCTTACTGACAAGTATTAACTTCTGTATTGTGTATGTGGAGTCAAATCTCTGTTGGAGTTTATTTTCTGATGAAGTTATAACTTTTATTTTAATGTTTCTTTTAATTCTCAGGGTGCTTTTAGCCGCCTTGACCCAACAGGCACATTTGAGAAGAAGATGATTGAGAGGATTCCTTGTGGTCGTCTGGGAACTGTAGAAGAAATTGCAAATCTTGCTGCCTATTTCTGCAGTGACTATGCAAGCTGGGTTAATGGAGCAGTGAGTTTTGGTTGATCTTGTTTGTACAATTAACCTGATGATGGTGTGAGTATTGCTGATGTTTTTTTAAAGCCCTGGTTTCAGAAATGAAACAAAGCATCTTACTTTAAAATTCTTTACAAATATTATTCACCTTTTAAGTGTAGTGCATGGTTGTTAGCACCTTAGAAAGAACTTATAACAGTGGTTGAATTGCATTATTTTGAGTATGGGCTTTTCTCACCCAAATCAGTAAAAATTACTTTCACAGTTCATACCAAGTGAATACTACAGAAATCTCACTATTACTAAATACACTATTTATGCTTTTTCTAGGTTATTAGAATGGATGGTGGAGAATATGTTTCTATGGCAGGAGAATTCAATGATTTGAAGAGGGTATTAATTTCCTTGCTTGCTATTTTACATTCAGACACTTTGATGTGTAATTATTATATGGAATTCCAATAAAATTCTCTTTTCTTTTGTTAGATTACCAAAGAGCAGTGGGATATGATGGAAGCAATGATTAGAAAAACAAAAGGCTCCTAAAGTACACAACTGTATGGTGGAGATTCTTGGAAACGAACAACTACTTTTTCACTAATAGTTAGAAATAACCAATTGAGAAATAGCCTTCAAAATCTTTTGTATGCTAATTTCAATAAAATATTTTGAAATTGTTGTATTTTGAATATAGTTTGTATATTTTTCCAATCTAAAATCTATTCTGTTGCCAATAGTGAACAACAGTTGGTCACTTTAATTTTGTTGTTCTTTAGATTGTCTTACATAGCCTTATAGACTTACATGGTCTACAATCAGCCTTTTTTTAATCTTTCTGAGGATTTTTTATTTCTCAGATATATTCAAGTTTCTCTTAGTAATGTAATTCCAGTAGCATTTCATTGCTATCATAACTGAATGTAATAATTAATCTGGAGAGAAACAAAATATTAAGTCCTAATGTTCACATTTCAAGAAAAAGTTCTAAACTTGCAAATACAGTTTCAAGTTATAGCAGGACTACATACACTGAGAAAGGATGTAACTCCTGTGGTTACTTAGGAAATCTTGAAATGCATAACCATCTTGGTCTCATCTTTTGTGACATTTTCAGTCAGTTTATTATCTTATTCTGAACTTTAAAAATGGCATTTACGGACTTGCAGTGCCTTTCTAAGGAGCTTGCTCTTTGTCACGATGAAGTTATTGTTCTTGAAAATGAGAAACTGAAAATCATCTGTTATTATATGCATGTGACTATGGAAGGTCTCCATAAAAAGTGGTTTATTTAAGGTTATTTAAAGGGATGTTGGTAAATTGGAACTGAAAGTGTTGAAACCTCATTTGATGAGATTTACAAAAAATCCCTAGGTTTCATTTGCATTCACAGGCTGGTACTAAAGAAACTTCTTGATGGCATTACTTCTGATTCCAGTCAGTTTATCCATCCCACATATGCTGGTGATAAAAATATTGCTCTCCCTCTTTTATCCAAATTTTTAGAATTGGTAGGTTTTGTCACTCATATCTCGGACAATGGCTGGAATTCTTCAAAGAAATTATCAGGCTCTGGCCTTTACAGCCTGAAATCAATGCCTTTGTGTGTGTGTGTATGTGTGTTTAAAAAGAGCTCCAGCCTGTCCCCATGTACAAGCATGTACTTAGTTTTTTGTGCTTTGAGACTGGATACACTGATTTAAGAGGACCATAGAATCAATTCAAGGATGTCTTCCTTCTGGTGCTGGTGGCTGTCATGTATTTTTCATGTAATCTAGGACATACTTAACATTGCCAACATCTGATTTTGTAGTCTCTTGACTGTCCTATTACAAATCTGAAGCAAGCTGTGTTCTGCTGAAAGCATGGACTATGTTAGTGAAGACTTCCTTGTGCCTTTCTCCTATGAGGGATCATCCTGTGGGGGATTAAATAGCCACTGATAATAAAAGAAAGCAACTGTGTTTATTGTAACAGCCTTCAAGATGTTCTTGAGCATAATGTAAAGCTTTTTTATGGTAACTTGGGTTTAGTAGGTGTGGTCAAGATCAAATTCTGACATGACAGCCCTGCCTCTTCCCCAGCAAGTGATTTAATTGAGAATTTAGGCCCATGTATATTTCATATAATATTCTCTCTTCTTATGGGACACAGTTGAATGTAAGATTTTGACATTTGGAAAAGAAATGCTTCAGAAAAAAAAAAAAATCAAATGCATGTTTGTGAGATGTGGTAACATCAGGTATTTCTCTGGAGTATCTAGTATGTTATCCTCTGGAGACAGGCTGTCAATAAAAATAAGTTCCTATCAGTCTCTTGCATCTGTGAGTTTCTGTGACTTACTATAGCTGAGTGTGTCATGTGGTTGAAATACTGGACTGAGACTGGAGATAACCCTTCTCAATCTCTGAAATTGCTATAGGCTTCATGTGAGCTGAAGTAATTTCTATAGCTTGTGAACAGTAGGATAGGTGCACTTTGCAGTATTCCCTCAGGAGCTGGTCATCTGAAGGCTGGCATGTTCCTTTTAGCTCACAAAACATAGGTCCTGTGTGGGGCACAGGTGGAAAAGATCAAGACAAGAGGCATATTCCAAGTCTCAACATGAAGTTGGGATCCAGTTTGTATTGGCTTTTGGGCTAGGAAGCACTTCTGCTTGTCATATAGCTCTCTTCCTTGTGTGTAAAATAATAGTAACATAGGATAGCAGATTTTGCTTTATCTGGTAAGGTCAAAATATTGAAGGGAGGCCTCTTAAAGCTTGTCTTGTAAAGAGATACTGGGGATTTATTTGCTAACAGAATGTTTGTCATTTGCAAAAATGGGTACTGCTTCTGAAGTGTTGATTTTTACCTGTTTATTGTTCATAGCTAAATGAATTACTAGTGACAAAAACCCTAATTTTAAAACAATGGAACCAGAAGGCACATTTTAAGTTTTAATGAACATCTATGATAAGACTAGATTTCTTTTGTCTTGTGTATGCTGGTGGCATCCATTTCAAACTACACAAGTTAGTTGCTTTTAGATGCTGAGCATTTTGTCTTGACAAGATGTATACAGTATGTTGATGCAGGTTTTAGAAATGGCATATAATGTTTTAAGAGTTGTATGTTACCTTACTTACAAAGTATTTGCTAATATATAGACTTACTTAAGTGAGAAAACATAACTGTTCTTGTCATTCACTGCTGCAGGAGAATGGAGTAGTCTGACTGGGACACATTCCCTTCAGTAAAAATTGTTAGACTTGGTAGGGACAGGAAAGGGACATTACTATGAAAATGTGAATCCTAAACATCTCAAGTTTATGTTTTGCCTAAATACAATGTAATTATTACTGAAGCAGCAACACATGGTATCTGAACTCAGGAAAAGAATAAGAGAAAAGCTTTATAGATGCTACCTAACCCAGGCAGTGTCTGGTTTGGAAATTCCAAGAGAAGCTCTTCGTAGATGCTGATAAGAATCAGACTGTCCTGAAAAAGGCATAAAATATCACTAAAACCCAGGAGGTGTCCAGTCTATAAGCATACTCCACAGCTTTGCATTACTCACAGACTGACACAAAAGCACAATCACAGCTACTTTATTCCAAACATAGCTGAACTGGCAGGAGAGATAGTGTCCATGCTGTCTCAGGCCCTGAGATTATTACATTTCTCACCCTGAGATTGCCAGTGAGCCACAATGTAAAGAGAAGGATGAAAAAAAAGTATTGCTTTGTGGCATAATCATTTTATGAAGTTGGAGGGATGGGAGGGTGGAGAAATGAGTCAGAAAAGGTGATGGTGTACATTGGAGATTGCAACAGCAGTCAGTAGGGTTGCAGAGGCAGTTTAATTTTCATGAATCACAAAGATACTTCCCTAAAATCCAAATACATTTTTTAAAATTACTTTTGCATGATCAGTCAAAGGTGTTGTCACTTCCATGAACTCAACTTGGAGACACCCATAAAGGGGATTCATTGTCTGTTTTCAACTGAAAAGTACATCTTTCTGCTTAATTAAATCTTGAAATTACCCTTTTTATTTCTGCTGGTGACTTACTGTCTTTGAACCTGTTACAATTTATTAGATTAATTCAGTGCTGCAAAAGTGGTCTTGTGCTATAGTAGGGGTTTATCAACAAGTTATGAAAATCATTTAAGGTTGCAAATGAGAGACATCTGTTGTATTACCTCTTCACTATGATACCAGAACTGCTGTCTGTCTTTAGTCCTCCTAGTTCTGGGAATTCTCTCCTCTTGAATATTTTAATTACTGTTGAGAATATTGCTTATATTTCCCAAATTGAGAATTTGCTTTACAGAGGACGATACTGTTTGAGGGAACTGTGAGTTCCTACCTGTCCATACTGGTTTCCAAGTTCAAGCACATGAACTGCTCCTTTATATTTACTTTTTTTCCCCATACTGATGACATGTAACTAAAGACACTGAATTTACAGACAGTTTGTACCTTTGTCTAACTCTATGGAGCAGCTTGTGATGTAACTGCTAAATAAGTAATGCCACTTGAACAAAGGTAACCCCAGAGTCTTATGTGATCATTTAATATGCAATAAAAGAAAACAGTCTTTGGGATTTGAGTGCACTGACCTGCTTTTAGTTGCTGTAGAACAACTTCAGTTGATTTCAGAGGGAACTGGAGGTGCTCAGCACTTCAGAAAATCAGGCCACGTATATTCAGATGCCTAAGTATGCATTCTGTATCTTCTCAAAGACACAGCAAGTAGGAATGGATTTCAGTTTCCCTCCATAACCAGTGGCTACAACCATGATTATGATGAAATCTTAGTATAAATCAGAAAAAGCAAAACTTGTGTAAAGAACCAAAGCCTTAATTGAGGTTTAAGTGGAGTTTGGCAGCAGCATTTATGTATTTTGTTCATTGATGAGGTTCACTTTGCATAAAAGTGCTGATGACTGTCAGCACCCTGGCCTGTATTTGACATTTGCTCATGAAATAGATGTTTAGAAATTTCATCAGCTTGTGTGGATAATCTTTTCAAAGGTGGGTAACTAAGTTGTAAAGAGGGAGGATTAGATCAGTGCTATCATGCATGAACTGTTGAGGATAGAACAGTTGCAGCAGTGAATGAAAGAAAGCCAGAGTACTTGCTTCAAGGGCTGTGTTCAATCCTGATAAGTAGTTGGTGAAAATTCACTTATTCTCCATAATGGTCAGCTGGGTAGTGTTAGTGGCCCCTGAGGTGCCCTGATGGATGGTGGTGTGAGCCCAGCTGGAAGCAGGCACTCATACTGCCTAACCTGGTACTGTTAAGGTTTACTTCTGTCAGCAAACACTGCATTTATAATGCCAAGGGTTTATAAAGGTCCTCAGAGTTACTATTGTTATTTTTTCAGTTTGCTGGTTTGTGCTTTAAAATTACTAGAAGATCACCTTTGATTTGAATACCTAGTGCCATGTTATGTTTTCCTCTGTACACATTTAAACTAGAAGCAGCTAAAGTATTTTACAGCATACTTGTAATTTGTAGGACAGTGGGTTTTGGTATTTGTTAGCTTGAGTGCTTCTCTGCATGTTTATTTTAATAAATTATGTAGTTATAGGCTACAAAATAGTTAATAGCTTCAGTAAAGGGGATCCCAAGTAGCTCTGTCTCAGTTTCTGTGTTAAGCTGGAATATGGTGTATCTGCACTACATCATGTAATTAATCTTAGTGCATGCTACAATTTTACTTTTCTTTGGTCACCAGATGTCTACCAGAAGAAAGAAGAAATCTCCCCTATCATCACCTCTTGTTATTCTATGCCTTGTTCTGCCCCAACCCTGACATTTTAAAATCAGTGTGCCCAGGAGTGATTTAGAATATAAAACCTGGAGGTTTTACAGCAGTTTTGACTTACCCTTACTTGTCACAATTTGCTTTGCACTGACCTTTGCTAGAACTGGGATTTTAAACTGCTGTCTTTTAATCCAAGTTTTATTTCAGAGAAATAACTGCAGGAAGCATCCTGCCTGCAGGTGACTGAGACCTGCTTTCTGTGTTGTGCCCTGCAGCAGAACCAGCTGGTGGGCAGCAGCAGTAGCAGAACAGTGGCTTCAGAACAGATCTGTGACAGTGAACTTTATCATGTGCAGGAAGACAGATTTCAGTTTCTGTGGTGATTCTGTCAAAACACTATAAAAGCTTTTATCTCTCACTGTAATGATGCAGCAAACATATTTTTACACACAAGGTTTGGAGGTTTTTTCTTTACACTTTTAAAATGTTAAAATAAGGCAAAATCCAGGATTTCAAGTGCACAATATGAACAATATCAATCATTTATTGTACTGATAGGCAGATTCACTGTTCCTTCACTTAATGTACACAATTGTATTTCACATTGCATAGAGAAAAGTGGAGACAAGCAGGTAAGACGTTAAATCACTGTGCATGGAGTGGGAGTACAACAGTGAGAATGAGCTGGCTTAACCTTATTTTAGTTTTTTGTGTGTTTTCTTTCCCCAGCAAGACCCCATCCAGCACCATCTATCCCTTAACTTTCCAAGGCTCAGCCTGGAGAGAGCCCAAGGCCATTAGGCCATTCCTGAAATGGTATTTAGTTGCTTGAGTTCACCTGAGGAATTCAGTAACTCATTTCAGTGGGAGTTCATTAACTGTCATCTTGAAGGATTGAGCCTCACTGTTTGAGACAGGTTTCAAATAAAATGCATTTGCTTCCTTTTGTTAAATAAGACACAGAAATGTATCTGAGAAGTTGTATATAGCTAATCCGCTAACCTGGAATTGCTTCCAAAACAGTTGTATATGGAGGCAGCATAGGTTTATTGGCTTTAAGACACAGCCCAATTTCCTTCCTTCTCCAGTACTTACTGGGAGCAGTGGCCTGGACATTCCTGAAGTTGTCTGGCATAAAATTGGTGTAAAATAAAAAGGGAGCCAGGCAAAAAAAACCCCAAGGATGCAAGAAGATAGGGCTGCTTCATAGTATAGTTCCCATTTAAAAAATACATCTCTAATATAATAAAAAGCAGAGCCCACCATGTAAACTAAATTAATAAATTGTTATAAAATCTCTACTATTTTTTTTCTTCATTTAATGTCAAATTTTAATGCCAGTGATATAGACTAGTAATTCAGTGTAATATCCAAGGAGGCACGTTTTTTTAAAATAGTCAGTTTGTCCTTTACATGGTACAGATACAAGAATCCAGGAGATACACAAACTAGACGCCAATAATCTTAGGATATTAAATTTAATTATAGATTACACAGAATATGATGTAAAAACAGCAATTTACTAGAATAATTATAACCTGCAAAATGTGAAAATAGTTTAGAAAATGGATTGTCATATTCTCTGACACAGCAATAGTCATGAAAGGTACACTTATAATATCATATGTTAATCTGTGTATTAACTATACTACCTGTCATTTAGCCAGGATTTCAAGACAGATTAAAGGCATTTATTTCTGAAGTGCCTATGTTTAAATTCAGTAAAACAGCTAGATTGAGAACACTATATTTTTATCAACTACTGCATGGAGATCTATTCCAGATAAATGCTTTGTCTATATGCTATGAATTCATAATGAGAAGAATAATTGTAAGACTGCAGAGAGTACAGACCTGTAAGTGGGTGGTTTGACAACTGAAAATATTTCTTAGTGCCTTATTAAATTTTTGAAATCAGACATGCCAATGTCTCTTTCCTATTTCAGACCTGGATCATATTTAATTTGAATTCATGATATATATTTTAAAACCCCACATTTATTTGTTACGGGAAAGATATGTGTAGATCTTTTTGTTACGTAGTTCAACAAGAAATGTTGCAAGTGTCAAAGGATATGATGACCACAGCAATGTCAGCAGGTTTAATTTTTCTCCAGCCTCATTTATGAAAGCAAAAAACCCAACCAAAACCAAAACCAACCCTGACATATTTAGTTTCTTTTTGAATATACAGACTGGCCCAAACACTGACATTCTCTTTATCAATCTTATTGTTACAAAAACTGTACATTACAAACAGTATAGAAACAAACTGAAAGGAATGTGCCACACATCCTGGCTAATTTTCTATATGCAGTTTAAAAATACAGCCTACTCCCTTATAGTGCACAGTTATTGTGTAGAGTACATCACTAGTTAAGTGGACATGATAGAAGAACTCTAGTTTTCCTCAGCACAGAGAATAAGAGCCAGTTCTGCTCGGTAAAGCTTTCCTCCATCAGACAAGGCCATGATGCTTTTCTTGTATGTTGCAAGGTTGGTAATGTCTAATTCCTATTTAAAGAACAGATAATGCTTTATAATCTTGTTTAGTTATCAGCATGAGCAAGTTCACTTCCAATGGCAGGAAAGGAGAAAAAACCCCAAGTATTCTCAGCCTGTCCAACAGTAACACACTCAAATGTTTTTATCTATTTGCATGTTATCCATGTGACAGCCACGTGTTAGCTTGCTGTTAAGCTGGTGTCCCAGAAGCAAGCAAGCTCCTGGCAGCGTCACTGTGTAATCACAACTCCCCTAGTTCAGGATTTACACTGCTATTATTTCCACCACAATTTTTAGTTGTACTTTGACTTCAGGAATTATGACTTAGAAGCTCTATATTTATCTTATTAGGGTGGATTAAAGTGTCCTTAAAATCCAAATTAAATCTAATCTCTAAGGAGAAAGAAGTCCTCTAGGATTACCGTTTTGTTCTTTTCACAGAGATCCTTCAGTAGGGCATCAAGTTCATTTTCATCTATATAGCCATTGCCATCCTGAAAAATACCATTAAAGATAAGTTTAAACATTTATTTTTAATTCCTGAGGTTATGGCTAGTTTTCCACAAATTCAGAAAATAAGTGCAAATAAACTACACAAAACATTTTTTTTAGACTTACTTGATCATACGTCTCAAAGGCATTATTGAATTCTTTTGCACACATTTTGACACCCTAAATGCCAAAAGGAAAACAAATCCATTAATGACACCAGTTATGTGCAATGGTGACAGGTTACCTGAAGAATGTGAATAATCATACCTGAAATTTAATAAGAAAATTTTCCTGTACAGGGAGTAGTCTTTGGAGAGAAAAAAAAACAAAGGTAAAAATATTTAACAGTTCCCATTACAGCACTTGGTACATGATATTTGTTGTGAAAAGAAACAGAAGACATACCTGGCCAGTTCTGTAAGTTCCAACTTCCCATCATTGTTTGCATCAAACATCCTGAGCTGAAAGAATACATAGTTTTACATTGTTAATCAAAATTAATCACCCTAATGAAGACAACACTTATTTGGAAAACTTAAATCAAATTAACTTTATCCTGAAATGATGTCCCCAGGTCGCATTTGCTATGTAATACATTTATTTTAAGTACTGACTAAGTAATTTAGAGTAATTAATTCTACTGCAAAAGCTTGATAAGAAACCAGATGAGCAATTCTGATTAACCTGCAGTAAGGTAGGTCTTACATGCACATTTCTCACACAGGATATTCATTCATCAGTGAAGGCAGGTTAATTATTTATAAATGAGAGGAGTGTTGATGTGGTATCATTTTACTTTTGACTGCACGTCATGATTGGATAATAGAATCATTATTCTTTATTAATAAAGATGAAAAAAAAGTTGGATAAAGTGCAGTAGAAGCCAAGGCATTCAGTTCCCTAGACAGAAAACAATTTAATCAATTGACTAGGTCTAAGTATTTAAGTAAAGACAATGTTTTGTCACTGTGACATATTTTAAAAAAAAAATGAACAGATGTTGCAGATGATCATATTTTCTTGATGGTATGAAAATGGGAGAATAAATCTCTCCAAATAAACATAATTAAATTATAGTTATAACTATATTATTATAAATTTCACAAAATAAATGATTACTATTTATCATAATTTTTAATAACTCTACTATTAAAGTGTTTTCCTTTGAGGCCTTGAAAGGATGAGCTCCTGCTACTTGAGAACAAACAGCTTATAATAGCTATTAGAAGTAGATGAAGATATTGCTCCTGCATAGGACTTTCTCTTCCAATATTTATCTCTGTATATTTCCATTTTTTTACTCTCAAACACTACATTGCACTTGCTGTATCAGACTCACAGTAACAGCAGACCACAAAACATCGTATTGATAGCACCATCACCCACACTCCATCCCATCACCTGCAATCAGTCATTTGAGGTGTAAGTTATAGATAAGAGGAAAAGCAATATCCTGTACTGACATACATATATGAACATATATCCTTTTAAAGAGGGAACTAATGCACTGCAATAAGACCAAATTTCACTTTGTTAGTACACAATAAATGACAAAGGATACCACAAAAAAGTGACCAGTTCTACAAGTGTTTATTTCTACACAACACTGTGGCTCCTTTTAGCACTTCCTTCCTCTGTATTAAAGCATCTGCCTTGCATACATTTCCCAAGAAAGCAGATTTGCATTTGGGGGAGGTAAGCAGTGGCAGCTGTGAACTTATTTTGTATTTTGATGAGTTGCTAGTGGCTGGCTCTGCCTGCCAGCAGCTGCTCAGGACTCTGAGTTTTCTACTATCTTTCTGTTTTCTGAGGAGATTATTGGAGAGCGGGGCTTATGTTTTTGTCTCTTATAGATAAATTCTTTGTCATTGTCTGTCTCAGCAGAGGCCAGAACTTATAGCATACTTCAGGATAGAGGTTAAAAAACTCCCTGAATGAAAATGTTGTCTTCAGCTGTGAATGAACAGTGACAATTCTATGTAAATGGTTTATGCTGGTACAATGAACCAGAAGACATTTTCCAGGAGAAACTCAACTTTTTTTTCTGCCAATCTTAAGCCAGTTTGAGGGCTAGTACATCTACCTAGCACATTTTGGATTGTTAAAAGTATTTTAGGATGAAAACAAGCTGGTAAAACAGAAAATGTAGTGTTATGCATTTGCTGAAGGATAGAATTCTGGTCTTTTTTTCTTTGAAAAGCCCATGCAGAAGCCAGTACTGGTCCTTACCACAGAGGACCATAGCAATGGGATAGATGGATTGCTCCAAGGATGGGCTGATTTGAGGCCAGGGGCTATAGTGTTTATCTAAAACATCAGTTTATCTTTCTTGAAGCAGGGGGAGAAGGAATGTGTGAGATATTTGTAAATCTAAGGAAGCCACTATGCAGTGATGGCTTTTAAGACAAGAGACAGAAACCACAGCACTCTAAGAAGGCAAAACATAGAAAGTATACCAAATTAATTTGATTTAAATACAATAATATAATTATAACAAGAACAGTTTTGCTCCTACGAAATGTGAAGATTTTGGCTTTACAACTAGCAGCACAAGGAAGCAAAACAGGGAAAATACTATGGCATGGCATGATATTATATAAATACCAAGGTTAAAAATCCCTGGGCTTTTTTTTAAGCAGTCCTGCAAACTGCCCATTAGAGCTTTGTAGCTGCAGAACTATTTGCAGGGATAGGTGCCATGGTTGTCTCTCTTGTCTCTCTTTTGCAATGTCATAGTCTGATTGGGACCTGGTGGGTCTCCAAGTCATTTGGAGCCTTCCAGTCACTAAAGATAAACAGAATTTGGATTAACCCATAATGCCTGTAAATAACCTTACCATTATTTCTGTGTATTCTGTTAGCTTTGAGTCGTCAATCTGCTTGTTTGCTTTCTGTAATAAATCTTTCAAGAAGCTCTGTTAAAATAAATAGAGTAATAGGTGAATTTTTATATAATGTATAAAATGTTTGGTTTGCTAACTTCAGATTGAAGTAATGGGAAATACTGTTTTACTTACACTTTAGTATTTACTACTGAAGTTCCAAATAAGTAGGGAAAAAATAGTCACCAACAACAAAGAACATATATTTCTTTTGATAAATTCAAGTATATTGCATTTTATTTTGAAGAAGTAACTAATAAAACTTCCTGCAAAGTATGCCATTTGTTGTATTGTGAATTTGGAAAAAAGTCTGGCTTTCAAGTATACTGCTTCTTAATCAGCTCTATCAGTAAACTAAGCTAATTAACCTTGGGTCTCCTTGAAAACTTGAATGCCTAATTTCTTCTTGCAACATAGGAACAATTTTACAGAAAGGATCAATGATTAAGCAAGTTCTGTCCTTGCCTATGGCAGTACCTGATGCTAGAAGTGAATATTGTTTTTTCCTACCATGTATTTTAAATATGTGCAGCCAATTTCATTTCATTTTTGAATGAGAATTTGACATCACATGACTTGAAACACCAGCCATTTTCACTTTAGAAAAGAAGATGGTTTCCACCCATCCAGAGTTTTAAATTTCTGCACTAGATCTCTGACATCAAAAATGAAAGACACGAAACTGTATAGCAAGGGCATTACAGGGCCTGATGAAGGATCTAATTCCTGTCATCCGCTGGAGTGTCATTATCTTTGTGGAATTTCTGGCCACATTCCAAGACAGAAAATGGGGGAGCTTGTAAGAAAATATCCTTGTATTCCTGAACCTGAAGGCAAGCACATCAGTAGTTGTATGACTAACACCCACTACAGCTCTTCTAGTCTGGCCCCCTCCATGCTGTAGGCCCTCCCTGGTGGCTTGTCTAACAAAGAACACGACTGAAATGTTGTGAATAGATGTTATGGAAACCTGTTTAATCTCATGTGCTTCAATGGAAATTAGAAGTGGAAGGGAAATTAAAAGGCTATTCAGTCCACGTCTCAAGAAAGGATTCTATCTATCCAAACTTCCTGAATTACTCTCTGATCTGAGCTACTGCCAAACCTTTTCTAAATACAGGCAGTGATGAGGAGTCTGCCTCCCCCTTAGACAACATATTCTACTGCCATTACTATTGTTAGAAAGTTTTGCTGATTTCCAGCTTAAATTTCACTTACAAAGTTGTAAGTGGGTGTACTCCTCCCATAGCAAATACTTAAAAATGTTTGGGCTTGCCAAGAAATACTGATCTAAAAATAAAACTGGACAGTTATGTCTTATTTTTGGTGTTAAAATGGCCTCTTTCTCTGAGGCAAACAAAACCTTTACCACAAAAGAGATGAAATATTAGAGATTCAGTTAAAATGTTTTCATTCTTTAGCTGGCCCTAAATCAGTCCTGCCTTTTAAAAATCTATTTTAAAATATAGCAGTCAGCAGGCATCATCTAACAGCTGGAGAGTTCTCAAGTGCTACCTTTTCCTGATCCTACCAACTTTAAATACACCGACCTGGCACAACCAGTCAGCAGAAGAATGGGCTCATCTGCCTGAGGGTTACCCTAAGCTTAGATCCCCAGCAAGTGTCACACAGATATCAAATGCAAAAGAGAAAGGGAAAAGGAAAAAAGATGTGAATTTTCAGTCATGGATTCCTTTTCTGAGCAGAAGAACTGTAAAGATTTTGGACAGTTTGATCTCCTAGTGCTTTATTTAAAACTTACATAACTCTTCTTTATACCAGATATGAGCAAAATAGTCCAAATTAGATGGATAAACACTGCTAGATCTTTCTCTTGCTTTGAATTGCTTTGATTCCTTTGAATGTAAATGAATCAAATGCAGTTGAACTGTGGAAAATGGCACCTTTCTACTCAGAAAGCTGTTGTATATGAGCATCTTTCCTATGAAGAAAGGCAGAGAGAATTGGGACACTTCAGTTCGGAGGAGTTTCAGGGGAACATCATCAAAGTATATAAATACTTCAAGAGAGGGTGCAAAGAGGATGGAGCTAGGCTACTGACAGGACCAGGAGCAATGGTCACAAAGTTAAACACAAAATGTTCCCTCTGAGCATCAGGAAGCACATTTTCACTGCAAGGATGACACAGCCCTAGCATGGGTTGCCTGCCCATGGAGGCTGTAGAATCTTCATTCTTGGAGAGATTCAAAGGCTGTCTGAACAAGGTCCTGGAAAAGTGGCTCTGGGTGGTCTTGCTTGAGCAGAGGGGTTGAACCAGATGACCTCCAGAGGTCCCTAACAGCCACCGTGTGATTCCGTGACACTAACTCAGCATCGACACACTGATGGTGACTGTACGATTAGGGAAATAAAATCACTCTTGCTTTAAGATTTCTGAACTGTGAAGGCTGAGATGGCTAATGGGATAAGCTCAATTTTGCTCTTATTTGTGTATATTGGATCTGATAACAAAATCCTACGAGGTCAACCAAACAGAGGCAGCACAATTCCGTTTGTGTTAGTCTAACAGTATCACAGAGGAAATTGTAGGGTTACAAGGTACTTGAGACAGCATAATCTGCCCAGCAGCACAGTGATTAATAGCAGTGATGCTCTTAAGAGAAAACACAACACAGCAGCTCTTTTCCCTAAGAGGCCAAAATAATAACCATCATAGCTGTCAGAGACTCATCTGGCTTTTTGTATCTTTCTTACTTCTAAGCTACCTGGTACTTTAAATCACTTGATACCAACACTGATTTGAATTAAAACATGGCTTAAAAAACCATTGATCAGATTAGAGTTTCACTTTAAATAATTTACTGACAAAAAAAATTCAGCTAATTGTATTGCATTTTTGAAATGCAAAAACATGCACAAGTGGGCATCTGAAGAAAGAGACAGCAGCACAGGCTGTGATCCAACACCTGTTCTCATGTTGTGCATGCTCATGGATACTAGTTTACCTTGAGTTCCTCAGAATCAATGAAGCCACTGTGGTCGCTGTCATATTTCCTCCATGTCTGCAATCAGAATGTGAATGTTTTAATGATATGTTTATGGCAAGCAGGTCTTGGATGGTTTTACAGGCAACTTTTCATACTGTACCTGCATGAAATCTTCACTTGACTTTAGCTGCTGGCATCTGAAGAACAACAGGAAATTCTCTTCCGTTGGCAATACCTGAGCAAGCTGCAACAGAATTTAAGAAAGATTAAATTTTGGCTCTCTATTAGGCCAGCTGAGCTTGTAATAGAGCATAAAGATTTTTAAAAGCATAGGAAATTCTTTGTGCTCATACTGCTGTATTGTAGTCCCTTTGGACCACAACTGGAAGCTTCATCCTGCTAGCTAAAGTGTCTGGAAGATGCCTCCGAAAGGCTTCTGGCTTGCAGCTTTGTCATAGTCATCAAGGTCAAACAGAACTGAAGTCTGAGAGAAGGGAGTGAGGTTAACACTTTACCAGAAGGGTAGCTGGGGAAAGGGAGAAAAACATTCACCCATGAAGAATTAGGATCTGTATTAAAATCCACTGAATTGGCACGAAGGGAAAGCATAGCACAGGGATTCACAGAGGATAATTGTGAAGGACCACAAATTAAGAAACTGAGAAATACAGACTACTCACAGATACCAAGGAAGAGGAAGAAAGAAAGGAACACTGACATGAAGAACACGTGTGTAATTTAAATGGTTAAATACAAGGAAAAGTCAGGAGAAAAAAAGAAAACAGGGAGGGTAAGGGATGGCAGTTCTCATTTGTCAGTCACAGAGATGAGTTCAAAAAGAGCTATAAATACCAGAAAGAAATCAAGAGGGCTTTTAGCCCTGCAAAACCAGGGATGGTTCTTCCAATGCCTCTTCTCTACAAAAGGCTTTTTTAAAATCAGACATTATTGTACTGATTATTGAAAATGTTCATTTACTTTAACTCAATTTTGGCAAGTGACAAATGTGGAAGATGGAAAGTATGCTGTATTATTTAAAGTAGAATCATGATTTGTTTTCAACAAAAGCCCAATTTTTTTTTCTGTCCTCAAAATGTACGAAATGTGTTTTGATTTAAAAAAAAACTTTTTACTTGAAGAATAGACCAGCTGTGCTTACTATGGAGAAAATGGAGAAAGAGATTTCTTAGCTGCGTTCTTTTATGTAAAATGACATCTGCAGACTTTCTGGAGTCCCATCTTAAAATTTTGATTCAAATTTTTGTTTTTCTGCCTCTATTTCACACACTCAAATCTTTTGTTCTGCCTATTTCAGTGCTGTTGCCTAATTGCTGAGGCTTTTTTATGGGGATCCAGCAGAACCATAAGTGACTTCAGCTCCCACCCCACAGTCACAACAAAGTTATGGAAACGTATCTCCTATTTCTCTAAAATCATATATACAGGGAATCAGCTAAATTCTTTTTGTGTTAGTACAGATGAAAAGACACATCAGAGCACTCTCCCTACAGAAATGGCACAGCTGATGACAGCCTGTCAGGCCCATCAGAGCCTTCTGAGTGCTTTTGCTAAATGGCTGAACACGAAACCAAAATCGACCTAAGAAATGCATTTTTGTCAGCAGCTTTCAAAACCTACTCCATTATAAACAGCATCTACATGTGTGGGTAAGGATATATTTATGTGTACACAATAGCTAAATGTGTGTAACTTGTCCTAATTTATGGAAAAAGGTGTTCATTTCTCTCATGACAGAAAAGCTTTGATTTTTAGAGTGCATTCCTATTTAACAGCAAATGCTGAGTGGAAGAACTGTTTAGAATAAAAAAGGAGAATTTGGGAGAAGTGACTGATTATAACAATGGGAAAGGGTTTGCTTATGTGGAAAATATAAATAAGATGTCATCCAATGACATAGCTAACTCCTGTGAATTTTGCAAGGGCACTGTAAAATAGTAACTGTCAAAGGATCATTAACAGCTTATTAGCAGTACCAAACTGTATTTGAGGTACAGAATATATTACCTCTGGAAGAAAATTACCTTATTTTAAGCTATACCTCTCACCCTTTGTAAGTCTCAGGGGAAAGCATTAAATTGCTTTTTGTGGAAAACTCTGCGGTACTGAGGGATGAGTAGACTGTGGAAACTGGTTCGACTTCCCAGTCCCAGTTTTCTACCACTACCAAGAAGAAAGATGGAAACCTGGTGCTATTTTAAGTGATGATTTCTTTGTGGGGATCAGCATAGGGGGACTTTGTGAGCATGTTTGAGTGCAGACCACTGTGACACAGTCTGTTTATGGCAGCAATAGCAGTTTAGTGAGCCTTGCTGCTTTTATGGAGAAGGTTGGCTATCCCTGGATAGCAAATAATAGAGGATGACTATGAGGCCTGAAGTTTGTCTCCTCTCTGGTCAGCTGCAAGGTGAGGTGTGTCTTTATAGGTTACCTAGCAGAAAAAACACTCTCAGTACCTAAAACAACACCAGAACTTTTTTCTAGACATTGTTCGCTAAGTAAATGCCATTGATAGTTAATGTTATTTAAAATTCCTTTCACCTAATAGAGTGAATTTGCTTTTTAAAATCCCATAATAGAGCACGGAGTGCAAAGAATATTTTAGGCTAATAAGTAGTCATTTTTATGGCAGCAGTAATCTTCTAATAATTTGAATGTGAAATTGCCGCAGTTCTGAGTTTTGAAACCTTGGGTTTCACAGTCATATTTTAGTGAAAGAATTGGTCTCAATGAGTACAGAAGGTGAATTAAAGGTCTATTACACAATGGCAAGAAAGTGGGCAGGTCAGGCTCTGCCTTTAGCTGGAGGACACTGGATAATAGCCAATGAACTAACTGCAGTGTGCTTGCAAAGACAGAATCAACACTTAATCTGAGCTGAAAATCCACTCCTTCCTCTGTGAAGCCACCCAGGCCTCCTCTTTATCTCAGTCAACAGACCTTTCCTGAAAACTCATTATTCACTAGCACATTCTTTGTCAAATGCTGGGTCTTCACGATGAGAGCTGTGAGTCTGAGTGGCTTAAGTTTTTTTAAACAGCATTCACACAATTTTCAGACAAACTGTTTGATATACTATGTAAACGGGAACAATCTGAACTACTGGACACATTTTTTTTAATAAGGAAGGAAAATCAAGTCCAAATAGCAACTTTAATATCATACTGCTCTGCACGTACCACACATTTCATGAGTCCCATCAGCAGTTTCCAAATCAAGCTTTATGCTGATGTAAGGGAAATAAAATACAGCTATTGGGTTTGGAAACTGCTACATTAAGGGAGAAAGTCCCTTCAGTCACTGAACTCCCTACTATCACTATTCAGTTGCTTCCGTGGATGCTGAGCATGCTTGGCACTTCACTGGGGTGGTGAGCCAAATCAGAGCCTATTGGATTTGCTCATCTTCACTCATTAAGTCAATATCAGAATCAGAAATAGAATTTGAAAGGTAAAACTTCCAGTTATCTTTTCTAAGTGAAGAAGCACAGTCTTTTTCAGGCACTGTTCACTCATTCTTCTTGCATCCAGTGCTTGCTATACACATTTTCAAAAAGACTAAATTCTTCAGTAACAAATAAATCAGCATTTGTTAGGCCAAAACCAAAAAATTTGTTATACCAAATAAACACTACTTCTTTCTGGATACAAAGCTATTCATCAATGCTAAATATAGTCAAAAGATGAACTTTTAAAAATCAGTTGTAGCTGCAAGTGAAACAAATTGTTCCTATTTCTATGGTAGTTTAGTCATAATTGCATATGCCTTTAAACAAGTATATAAAATTGAGGCATATGACAGATGAGAAAAGGTATCTTGAAATGATCTATTGTATCGGCAGTGATACTTTCTATTGGCTTCTGCAGATTCTATTCAGTCCTCTGTTTTAAAATTAGATACTGACCCAAAGCTGGCCACTGTAGAAATTTTGCAGGCCTGGCTTGTTTCCAGCTGTTTCCCAATTAGCTCTCTAGGTCAGATTTCTTATTATCAGGAAAAAAAAAATAATATCATTTAATAATAAAACTGCAGTCTCACTGCACTCAGAGTGACATAAATGAGTTGTTGAGTTAAGCTCAGAGAAGTGACTTCTCAAACTAACCCCATAACCCCACAAAGTCTCCTTTTTGACTTGCAGTGCTGAAGAATGAAAGTGAGAGAAAACACATTTCCCCCCTTCCCAGCAAGCTGTCCAAGTTATACAAGAGTTGAGCAGCGGCTTGATGAGAAGTTGGTTTTCTTCAGCCTCTTCAGAAAATGGGAGTATGGAATGTGAGAATTTTCTGCCTGAAGTTCTGTTAAAGTTCAAGGAAGGAAATCCAAAGAAATTCTTTCTTTGGAATCACAATTACTATTAAATTTTTGTTTACATTTAACATGATTAGCATGCTGACTTGCCATATATGGTGTTTTTTGGAATAGACTGCATACAGTGACTGCCCAATTAAGTTCACTCAGGTGTTACCGTCACTACTAGGAATGGTGACAGAGCATTAGCTCAAAATCACAGGTAGCACTACACCACATCACTTTTCATGAAATTACTTTTTAAATTCAAATTTCTAAACCGGAATTTTTATCTACTTTGTAGAAAACTAAATTCCTATTGGTGCTTATTTGTATTGAATAATGAGAGAAAAGTTAAATTACTTGTGGTGAAATGTCTGGAATGTGGTAAAGAATACATTACTTTTTGTTAATGAAAAAATTTCATTAGTGAAAAGAAGAAAAGATCTTAAGGGAGAGGGAGAAATATTCTGTCTATCTAAAAATCTGAAGTATTGGCACATTATGCTCACATTGTTCTGTGCTAAATGCATTTTCTTCAAGTAAAGTTACAAAGTAACTGTCTTACCTCAACAATACCAATTTTTCCGTCAGTACTCTTCCCATATTGGTCCACAAAAGCTTTCATTTCAGGTGTTAAATCCTACAAAGTTACAATGATAAAATCATTACTTTAAAATACAAGGCACATACGTAAACCGACTTGAATAATCTGTTAGTTGCCAAATAATATTCCACATTTAATGAAATACTCACAGATTGCAGCTACACTCGTCAAGTTTAAATGAAAATGAGCATTGTTTTTTGTCATAAATAATGTCATTCTGATAAATTTTACCTCCTAGGGAATTATATTATAGCCAGTGTGAATGATTGGCATCTAAATACTTGGAACTCTATTTTGTTTCACAGAATGAAAAAGTTATAAAGACAGATGTGTTGGAAGATGTGTCTAACAGTCCTCTTAAGAGGGTGACAGTGAAGTTCATAGGCAATTATTAGTCCATTTTCTCAGTTTTCATTTTTAAATTAGTATCTTGAAGGCAGTGAGGAATCTTTCAAAATAAGGGAAAAAATTCTGTGTAATACGTTTGAACACCAAAATAGTCTTTCCACGTCCTTGAGTGGATTTTTCCTCTGAACAATGAATGCTATTTTAGTCTTAAAAGAACTCATCACAATATCATGTTTTTCACTGTTTAGTGTTTGGGCATCATGGAAACAGAGTCAAAATGTCACTGCTTAAATGTAGAGAGGGATATTTAGGTGGGAAAAAACTTTAAGCAGTACCTTAAATATGACAGAATAAGCCATCAGAATTGTCCGTATAAATTGTGGTCCATGCTATACATCTGTTCTCTAAAGACTATCCTCATTCTAGGCTATGGCAATAAGTGCCAGCCTTAGGCTAAATATCTAAATATTTGATTTCACTCTTCAACTTAACCTGCCTTGCTTTGATATGAGCTGTCATCGATGTTCAATACTGATTAAACTTTTAATTTTCATTGTATTTCTTAGAGGTGGAAGCTAGTGGAACCATGCAGCCAAAACCAGGGTTACAGTTACACTAAAACAAGGGACAATTCTACAGTTATAGAGGAAGTTACATTAGACTTTGGAAATGAAAGGTTTAGTTGTTATAATAGATCTGATTATACAGGACCTAAGTGATTTTCACACTGGAGACACAGGGAATCTCAGCTGTACAAAGTCTGTTGTAGCTTGTCCCAAATTTCACCTGCCAAAGCTAACTAAAATGTCAGTTCCTTGTAGCTGATACAACCACGGCCTAGTATCCTATTTCTGTCAAAGTCATCCATGGCAGGTTAGTAATTTGCCATGGCTTTAATTAGAGATGTGGTTATTAATACAATGGACTTCAAAGTCACCTTTCATCTAATGATCCCAAAGTGGGGACAAGTTTTCTTAGCAGATAGAGTGGAGAATTAGACACTCCGATTTTAATTAGTCCTGGTTAAATATTTTACTAATCTTTCTAATAGCAGCTCTGCAGTGCCAGACAGTGTCCAGCCATTGAAGGAGGCACAGCTGATTACAGGTTAAACAAACCAGGAAACTTGTCCTCTAGTTCATTATACAGAAATGATGGTGAATTTTTGGTGTTCACTTCACCTGCTTATGAGCTGCTTGAAGAGTTGTTTGTTATTCAAATAAATATTTTTGGTCCAAAAAAAGATGCCTTTAGGTCTAGTCCTAAACCCGATACAGACGCAGTACTCAATTTTTGAAGTGAAGAAACTAGCCCTTCACACCTCAGTCAGACACCTCAGAAAAGATACTTGTCCAACAAATGGAAAAAAATAGCTTTTTTTGATAGGATTTGAAAATGTATGGATAGTTGGCACTACAGAAACACTTATATGACTGTATTCCTAAATCACGCATTTTTGTGGAGAAATATTGTCATTATCTATACAGGCAGGGAAAGGGGGAAACGGATGTGGAATAGCTTAGAAAAGAAAAGACCCACCTATTGACACTTTACCAACCTCTGCATTAGTCACTTACACCCCACACTTTCTTTTGGCAGTTGGCACACCCAGATAGAGAATGTATTGCATAAATGTGGGCCACAACAAATGGAAGCCACGTTTATATACTTTTGTAGCTTTTACCTTTAAAAAAAGAGGCATTTCTTGAAACATAGCTGAAATTATACCAGATCAATTCAGTATCTATCCTAAAGCCTGAAGCAAAAAGGCCTAATGTTACCGAAGCCCAAGCACTAAAACTTCTGAGTAGACATTCCCCCCTTTCAGGGGGGCTGGCCTGAATCAAGCTGCATGCTACCTCTCTGTCTGAGAAAAAGCAGCCGTGAAAGTACAGGCTTACTGAGTGGATTAATACAAGGATTAGCATCAGAACATAATTAGAAGAGCTCTGTAGCTGGGAAGAATATTGGGAAATATTAAACCACCCTATTCAATGACAGCATCAATGTGATTCTTTGACGCATATGGCATGACTGATGTAAAATCTGGCTATGAAGAATGCATAATTGAATATTTCAAAAAAATTGAGCAGAAGAGTGACCTGAAATGCAGAAGTTAATGATGACAAAGAAGCTTTGGGGCGTTAAAAGAAGGACAGACAGGGAAATTACATATAACCTACACTAGTTTCTCAATGTGTCCCTTCTGGCAAAGGAATAGATATTCAAAGGTACTGAATTAGCATCCCCGGAGACAAGAAATGAACTAATGAGATGCTTGTTTAGCAAATGAGCCTTCAAATGCAAGAATCAGGTTAGATTTGAAACCTAAGATGACACACAGCTGTACTCCAGAGCCCACAGACCAGGTGCTGAATTTGGTGTTCCTGCTGTAGATTGCTTTTTTCAGCAGAACACTCCAAAGCTAGGTTTGAATCAGAGAAATGGGACAGAAAAACACCTGAGCATTTTTATAACACACTGTGAGATACTGGCAGGGGTTATTTTAAGAAACCCATATATATTAAAAATTTTGTAGCAGATAAGAATAATCCTGCGAGGCTGTCTGCGTTGCTTTGAGTAGGCTGTGTTTTAAAGAAGTGCACACTTGCTTTGAGAGAGAAAAGATCCTGATCTTAAAATTAGAAACACTTTTTTCTTGAGCTTCTAATTAATTTTTAACTACTCAATAATATATTAGCATGTCCACTAACAATGCCATTCATGCTAAATATAAAGAGGCTTTAATATCTTTTTTTTTACTGGGCAAACTTATGTTTCCTGCACTTTAGTACAGAAGAGACATTTGCTCTCCTCCAATACTTGAAATGTATTGAAGTTTTTCAATCTTTTTTCTATGAAAAGAAATAGACTTTTTCAATCTAAAAAACCCACATTCCTTTCCCAATTCACTGTTTAGCTTTTTGGGGGGGTTTTCCAGCTTTTGTTTTGCTTTATTTTATTTTTAATTTTAGTTTGAATTTATACTCAGGAAAATGAGAGCCTAAATCAATGTCTCTAGCAAAAATTAACTGGTACCTAGACTGTAGTAACATTAGCGGTATTGCTGGGAGACAAATTTTCATGTGTGTAAAGTTTGTACTCATACAATTAATATGATACAATTTTCCACCAAAAAAAAAGAGATATTAATATTTTAATAATTAATATTAACATTAATTATTTTTTCCGTATTTACTTCTAAAATATAGAGGAACTTTCAAAGCAAAGTTAATTATTGAAAAGCCATTTCTCAATTTGGAGGCATTCTTATTATGAAGTATTAACCTATTTCCTCCCTGCACACATCATCCGCTTAAACTGTATATTTTTTTTTCTGTCTCTTCAGAAGTCTTTTAGCATAGATTCATTTAGACCAATTCCATTAAGTTATATATTGGGCTTTAATGCTAAAAGTGGCTGTATCTTTACATAGAACCTTTAATTTCTTTCATTATCACTTTTCTTTTCCCCCCACATGGGTATAGTTTGGAGGAAATTAATAATTAATGTTTCTATAACTCATATACAGAAGTGTTTTGACACCACTGTCAAAAACTTCGCTGTCTCTCTGAGCCATTTAAATAGCCAGGATTTGGTACTCACACTCGGTGAAGAGCAGTAAGTGTTTAGCAGTCATCTGCAGATCTATTTAGTGACCACCAAGGGGCAGAAACGCATTTCAGCCCGTGCTGCCCATTAGGTATGAAATTAAAAGAGTAAAACTACCTTGAAATGCTGGTTTTCTCTCTTTCGCTTTTTTCTCTTTTTTGTTTTTCTCTTTTTTCTATTTTTTCTTCCCTACCCCCCGCCCCGCCCCCTCGCCAGTTTTAATGAGTATATATCTGGATCAGATAAGATTAATTGCAATGGGATAAGGTCCCATCCAAGACAAAAAGAGAGCATCCATACATTTCTTGACTTTTCTTTTTAAGCACTGTCAGAAGTACCAGCTTGTAGCCTGGCAAGGCATGAGCAGGAGCTCTCTCCAGGGAGGTGGACCCTTGTTTCACCTTTCCAAAGCAGACGATTTATCTGGTTTGCAACCTGCTCATTTCTAACCAATCTATTTCCCTTCTCCTGGTGCATCAGGTGCATAAACCGTTTGACGGCAAGAGAGAACAGAAGGAATCGGGACACTGGAGTTTGCTCAAGAGAACTCTTCTTGTCCGAAGAAGACAGAAAAGTGGGGCGAAACGTTAACCTACCAATCCTGCCTTCTTCCGTGCCTGCTGCAGCTCCTGGATGAAGTTTTGTAGCTCCTTCCCATCCATGAACCCATTGCCTACAACAGAAAGAGTTACGCTCGCCGTCACCGCTCCCTCCGAACTCTCTCCGCTCTCCAGCGCCGGCAGGGCCGTCTCTGACCCGGCTGCTCCCTCCCGGCGAGCGGCTCCCCGCACCCCTCGCTCGGCACCGACACCGGCCCCAGCCCCTGGCGGCTCCGGGGCTGCGCCCGAGGCTGCGGGCGGCGGGCGGGGACCGGCCCGGTTTCGGGCGGACACCGTGGGGTCCCCCCAGCCTCCCGCGGGCTNCGTCCCGGCCGGGCCACTCCCCCCGGCGCTGCCCTCCCTCTCCGCGGGCCCCGGCGCGCCCTCCCCGCCCTGCGCGGGGGGGGCCGGGGTCTCCCGACGGCGGCACCGCGGCTGGGGCCAGCCCGGCGGCGGAGCCCTCGGGAATCGACACCCCGCGAGGTGGGAGGGGTGTGTGGGTGCCGAGCGGGGAGCCCCGAGCAGAGAGAGCGGCGCTGAGCGACCCGGCCAGGAGTTACTGCGCATCCCTTGCTGTGGAGTGCGTGCCCATGAGACGTGGGGACAGAGGGTGAGCACAGCCTCCCAGATTAGCCGTGGGGCTTCCGTGTGATAGAGGGCCCTGAATTTAGAGCGTGGCAGCACCTCAGGACGTCTCGGTACGAGAAAAAAAACCACTTGGGGAACCATGTGGGGTGCGAGGAACCCGTTTTTCACTGTTTCATCCCATATGCAGACCGGCAGACAGCTTTGCACAGAGCTGATCTGTGAACAGCCGCAACCCTTCAACTTGTTATTCCTTCTGAGATACAATGAGACAACATAGAACCAGTGCAGAGGCATGAACGACACCACCACAGCCTGCTCTGACTGAGACCTTTTTTTTGGTAAACCAGCTTTGGAGAGTTGCTCTCCTATAAGCAGCGAGTTGGAGGGAGGGGACAGAACAGCTTACAAAAATCTTCCTCCAGCGGTGGGGAAACATGGTACTGTACTGGTAATGCTGACTAAGTTCCTTTTGGGATTACTCAATTTAGTCATTAGGGCTACCTGGGTACTCCGAAGCACTGAAACTGCCTTTCTCCTTCCAGCAGTGTCTTTCAGATACTACATTGATAGTTTGATGGTCAAGATGACTGGCTGACAGGACAGTGATGCAGTAGGTAGTACAGTAAGGATGAGAGATGCAAAGATCTGGGAAACACAGGAATCTCCATGTGTTAAGTGATCAACATGAGTAAGAGTAGGACAACAGTATGTTAAGACTCACCTATAGCATGAGCATAAAAAAATAACAGGATAATGCAGAAAACAGCAACATGACAATGGGGATGGATAACCCATCAAGATGAGAGAGAGATGTTTAGTTAAAAGCTGCCATGTTGTGAGAGGGATTTCAGTAGATTGGGTGGCTGAAATCTTGTATGCATTATGGAACAAGATGTGGACATAGTGATTAAGTAATCATGAGACCTTATACTTGATTCTTTCCATCTTTCCATTCTCCTGTTTCTCCACCTGTTATATGCAGCCCTCTCTCCTTCTGGCACTGCTGTTTCACTGTGAGTTCTTCAAGATATGCACTAGGTTGGCCTGTGTTTTGTTAGCTCCTGAACAAAGCAGCAGCTACAAGAAAAGATACAAGAAATTGACTATTAATCTCTTCATTTCAAAATATTTGTGTTAATGGAAAGTGTTTGGAATAGTTTCACAGTCACAAGTACCATTATACTTGCAAAAGGACTGAAGAAATTTCAATATTTCCTTATAATCAGGCTCTGTGTTTCACCATGTAAAAAAGAAAGAAAAAATTGTGGCTGGGCCAATTTCCTATCTAGGAACCACTTCACAGGCATGGCTTTCTCAGAGAAGGAGCCATATCATGAAACTTTTATAATCTGAGTACTTCTTGTCTTGAAAATAAAAATCTGAACATAAGACATTTCCATAAAGTAGCAATAATGACCAGAAAAGAGAGAATTCATGAGGCTTATTTTCACAAGGAGCAAGGACATGGCAGAGCTCTGGCCTTGACAAATGGAAGCCCAGTGAATCAAGCCTGGGATTATTCTTTGTACTTGGAAAAGACAGTGGGGTGCCAGTGACGCAAGGACACTGGAAGGAGACAAAGGTGGAACTAGCATTTCCTTCATTTTTAGATAGAAGATGTCTGTGCCAGTGAGGCAACTTCTTCTACGCCAAGCATATTGAATTACCCTGTCCAGTGCAGAATTTCAGCTTCCAGCAAGCCTCCAGGAAAAGAAACCAAGTACTGAACCTGTTTCAACAGACCTCTGACTTACTTCTGATGTTGATTTGCTCTTTGCTGCTTACCATTTTCCAATGGCACATCACATCTTGTTCTTGTTCCTTTTCCCTGACCCAAAAGACTGTAGCTGAATGGAAGAAAAAAAAAATAGCATTGTTTGTGGCGATCTCAACCTTGTTCATCTTACTGTTCAGACTTTTAAACAAACAGGAGCTGCAATGTTTACATTTTCAGAAGTTCTCAGAATAAAATATTTTACATAGGTCATATGTGGCCAGGAGGATTTAGAAGAAGTCTCACATGAACTTTTGCTACTTCTCCCCATAACTGTAAAATTGAATGCGGATTCTTGGACACATTGACCTCTCATTATGCTAACATCTACAAAATCAGTATTGGTTACAGAGCATTATGCATCTTTGTGTGTTCTTTATAACACAGTCTATCTAGGTGAATGGGTTTCTAAGTTCTCTGCTGCACTTGCCATGATCCTTCTGCACGGGCATAAAAGTAGCAGATATTTCCGTGCAAAAATAATCACTTACATAACTAACTGCACACCATATTTTTATGATTAATGAATAACCAAGCCAGCATTCATATTTAATCCCACTGGACTCTGCTTATGCAAAACTAAATGGGAAACTGGTCTTTTCAATTCAAGAAGCTATTAATTTCCATTGAAAGAGGAAGCACTGAAAAGATTTAAAAATGTAGATATATACAGGATGTGATCCATAACCCAATGAAGTCCATGCAAATTTTCCCAGTGATTCTAGAGGGCTTTATGCAAGGACAAAATTCTTCCTATTTTCAGAAATTATATGTTTGGTGACAAGTATATATGCACATTGATTAATGAATTACTTTACTGAGAAGCCCAAGCCCTGTCGTTCATTTTTACTAGGGCTACATGAGCCAGATCCATATCTGGCAGAAATCAGAAAAGCTACACTGAAGCCAGCTGGAAGCTTGACCAGTATCTAAGTGATGATTATTTTCTCTGAAAACATTTGTTGTTCAAATAGTTTTCTTTTTTTTTTTTTTTTTTTTTATATGTGGCTTTTCTGAGACTTAATTTTGACTACCAGACTTCTCCCTTCATTGTCAGGAAAGCACCTAATGGTAATAGCCCAAGGGTTTCTCAAGATGTATGGAAATCAAACATGCCAATTATAATTTAGAATATCCCCCAAATAAATAACAGGGCAAGTAATTCTCAGTCAGAAAAAAAATTAGGCATCATGTGAAGCATCACAAGCTTGATTTTGTTGAGCAGAGATCAAGAGACACAAAAGTAAGAACTTTCAAATGAACGTGTCCTACACGAACGACACAAAAGCTCTACAAGGACCACAGAGGTTGCTTACTTAGCTATTCTCAGTCCATCATCACAAGTTATATCAAAGGCAGAGACTGTTTTGTTGCCTCTCTTCTGAAAGGCCACATTCTTGTGTGATCCTGAGGTGTGGCTGGATTTGCCTTATGAATTTCTTCTTTCCTATTAGATCCTTAGTTACTGTTATTAGCACAGTCATTCCTGAAAGATGTGGAAGGAAATTCTGGTCCTTGGCTGTAGTTGCTCACTGTGGTTCTGCTTTTCTATAGGGAACCATAAGAGTAAGAAGCATTTTGAAGCAACTGATTCCCAAGATTTTAATTATAACCCTTTCCTGATACAGAGAAGGTCTCTCTTACTCTTCTACACTCTTACTGTAAAATACATATCTGAAAAACATCATAACAGAAAGTGTTTCATATGAGAAAAAGTATGAAGATTATGTTAATTCTGAAAAAGGGCAAGCACCTGTACCTATACAGAGAATAGCACTGCATAGCACAGCATAGCATGGCAAAGCATGGCATAGTATATCCTCCTGTTGTCAGTCTTAATGGTGCAGATGTACAAAGCAGAATACAGATAAGGGCTAGTGCTTCATAAAGTGATCCTAGGAACCCAAAACCTTGGAAGAATTTTTTCTTTTTTTTTTAAATCTTTGATCCAGGTACTCAAATAAGATCCCCAAGCTTATTCCTGGCACATAAACCAGGCAGAGCAGCTGGAACAGTGTTGGTACCTGTTTTGGGCTGTAGCAGAATTTGCAGAAATAGTGTGGGGCTCTAGAATGCAGCTTGAAGATGTGTGAAAATGCCACCAAGTATGGCAGTCTATGTGTGGAGGAACATGTCTTCAGAATATTTGGCTAATATTACAAATTAATTTATTGCTTACTTTTTCTTAATCTACATTTCAATCAGTATTTCTATTTTTTAAAAATGAAAAAGAAAATGCAGCGTTGAAATGCACTCTCTATCTTAAGCTGCCCTTGGATTATATAGTTATTATGGTAAACCACTATTGGCGCAGGAAATACATTATGTAAACAGTGAAGTACATGAGCCCTTACTGTTTTTTACAGACAGTATTATACAGAAATATATACTGTATATCTATTTTTTTCTTTTCAAGCACAAGACAGAATTGTCCAAAATAATTTTGAGGACTTAAAATGTATTTTGATAGAAACTGCAAATTGATGAGTCACTTGTGAATTCAGATTGCAGTATAATCAATTGCAGCTTAACCTTCTGACAGGTGAAGCTAGTGCCTAATTCATCCCTTTCTAATCTACTTTATATCTTTGCAGTTTCATCTGTGGCTTTCCAAGAAGCAGCATAATGACAAGGCAATGCTCAACAACAATTTTGTTATCATTAGAAGGCCCAAGGTCTATGTAACCATGCTTTGTCTTGTCTTCCCACCCTGTAAGATCCTCAGAGCCATCAGAACATTTCCTTCTTTCCTTTGCAGCTCCCTTCCTTCAAAAACTAAATGGATGCCCAGCACAGACCTCACGTGTGGCACTGGCCTGACTCCAACCCAGCTGTTCCCAAGGGCTGGGAGCATGATAGCCTGTGGCTCCAGACATGAGAAAGCAGCTTTTTTTTTTTTTTTTTTGAAGGAATACAGCACCATGGTCATGCTACATATGGTAGCATATGCTACATACAGAAAGGTTGTACTGGGTTCTCAGTGTATCAGTACTACCAGAAGTAGCACCTGATGTGAAAGGGATCTGTTTGATGATCTGTTCAATTCTAAAAACCAACCATAGCCAAAAAGAAAACAAGTGAAATCATGCAGCTTTCTTGTATTTAGCCTCAGCTTTCCCAAGATAATGCCTAACTGTGCATTGTCATGCATTTTGCTGGTAAGTACCTGCCTAACTAGGAGATTTAAAAGAGCCTTGGAGATGACCTAAGTCATGCCAGGAAAAGCAGCTCCCCTTGCCCACCTGCCACAATCCCATAATACCTTTACACTGGTGGCATGTGAGCTGTTGTGCAGTTACTGCTACAGCCAAAGCTACTCCTGCCACAAGGAGACCTTCAGCTGTTGCCTTGAGCTCTCTCCATGGCACAGACTGACTGGGGGTGGGCTGCAGATCACTGGACCCAGTGCTCTCTCTGAGAGCCTGATCCAGTGTTTACCAACATCAGTGTTCATCCTTGATTTTCGGTGAGTTTCAGTGGGATTTTTAGGGGCTTGTGTTGCTATATGACAGACTGGATTTTTATTTTCTTTCTGTTTGGATTTACCTCCTGTTCCATGTATATATGCATGCAATTCCAAGCAAATTCAGCAGTTTAATTATCTAGCAAGGAATTGTCTTGGATGTTAGCGCTACTAATAATGGTGGTAGTTACTAAAGCTTTCAGAGACCTGGCTTGTGAGATGTTTTAGTGGAAGACAGCTGGAAATTTAGAATCCTTGTTTAGAAGGTTTGCATGCCTCTTTGGAGGATTTTAGAGCTCCTTTTGAGTATTTAGGACACTTTCACTTTACATCCTGGAGAACTCAGACTGTGTCTAGTTTACAGGGCAATATGCATGCTTTGGCCAAGCATTAGCTCTGCAGTGGGAGAGATCTGGGTGTGTGTTAGTGGTCCCTGCTCCCATAGTCCTCACTTCCTGAGCACTGACTTCTTTTTTTGCAAAGAAACTTGAGCTGACAGCTGAAAGGAAAAATAGTACGCCCACAGGTCCTGCCATCCTGGTGAGTGGGGGAGCAGGGCTGTGGGGTGCACCCTGGGGAGCACCTGCCCTGCAGTCCAGGGCACTGCTCTGCTTGGAGGAAAAGCTGATTGTGTGACCAAAGGTGTGGAACTTAGGGGTACGTTAGGTGTGATGGGATCCATGTTGAATGGTTTGGTGGGTCAATCCCCTGTGGACAGAATGAGAGATCAGTTTTCCTCTCTGTTTTCTTTGCATCATCTTAACTGAACTCAATGCTCTTTAAGAGGAGCATGAATCATGAGAAGCACAACCCGTGTCCCAGAGTTGTTATGATGATCACATATTGTTAATTTGTAACTAGGAAATGCAGTGTTCTTCATAAAGGTTGAATTAAAGACTTAAACCATGGCTTTCCTTGTTTGGCTTCACAGCACAGGCCTATCCTATCCAATCTCTGTGCTGCAACATAACAGTTGCTTGAAAAAGTATTCATTTTAGCAAAGTTACAGAATATGAAGTTGTTTAATGAGTAGCTTCAACCTTTTGTAAGTAATGGAAAAACTTGTGTTATCTCATTCCAAATTCTTTTATTACAGTTATAGGTCAACCCACACAACTTCAAAGCCATAAAATTACACGGTGAGAGTCTCAAAGGGTAATATGGAAAAAACAATAAATAAAGCAAACAATATTATAAGGTGAACAGGTTCATCTTCCAACTGTGCTGAACTCAAAACTAGCTCAGCAAAAATGACGTAAGTGCCATTGTAATAAAACTTTCAGTCACTGCATGCTGCTGCACAGCATTGTGCGTTCTTGGTATGGACAAAAATCTGTGTGATCAATTATTACTGTAAGTAGAAGTCTACAGAAGCAGGCATGTAACTCTGTTTACTTTTTCTACACAAATACCATAACTGTAGTTCAGCTGTAAAGTCCATTCTTATGTACAGCTCTCACTGAAGATCAGTAGCTGGTAACCCTGTATATCAAAGGGAGAATAACTGTACTATATACTGTTTATTTCCCAAATTACATGTGCTCTTTTTACATAGATTTTTGCATTCTTCTATTTTTATCTGTTTCATATTTCCACCATCTTATCATTTTTCTTATCCACAGATAAAATATGTGTGTGATTTTATCAAGAATATAGAATATTTCATTGTGAAAGCAGACTTTAGAACACTGTTTTCCATCCCCTGATCTATTTAAAAAAATTCTTTAGCTATTTAAATAATTTACTTTGTAGATGAGTTCAAAATTAGAAAAGAGAAATTTAATAAGGAATCTCTTTTTTAATTCTCTTAGGCATATTACTTCTGAAGGGAACTGACAGCTTCTTCTAAGTATCTCCTGGAAATGATTGCAGCATCTGATAAGCACAGCAGCTTCTTGGAACCTTGTAAATGATACATTAAAAAGCATTTATTTTGTTTTATTTCAAAATTCGATCCATTCTACATGCCTGCACTCAAGTTCAAGATTAGAAGCTTTCCTTCCAACAATTCATAACATAACCACTTATCAAAATTGTCCAAGGTTTGCAGTAAAATTATGATTAGAAGGTTTGATATAAAAGCTGGATCCTTTTCTGAGCAAAGATCAGGGCCTCACCTCATGATTGTGGAAAGAAATGACATTTACAACAGCCAGAGAATGGAAAATGTTAGCAAGTTAAAGCAAACAGAAGCTAAACATTAGGCTTTCACAACACAACAGTGCAGTGTGTCCAACCTGTTATCAGTTTACAACTTCAGCCTCACAGTCCTCATTCCAAACTCACAAAGTTCTTTGTTACTTTTTGATTGAGATCGACCTGGATTGCATGGTCATTCCCACCGTGCCTCGTGCAGCACCGCTGCTGTGGGAGCCAGCAGAAGCACAGGGGCTGTGCAGACCAACCTGCTGCATTATTTCTCATCGGTGATGGTGAGCATTTAGTACTTTCTGTGGAAAGATTTTGAGGAGCTTGCTTTCTCTTCTCAGCTGAGGACTAGCTGTGGCCACCAGCAGGGCTGCCTGTTCAACCAACTGCAAGCAATGTAAATCAGGAAAAGTTCATCCTATATTTAAATAGCTCCAAGCTAAGTAAAACAATGACATTTTGCACTCAACCATACAGGAAAAATGTGTCATCCATACTTCAACTTGACTCTGTACTTTGTACTTTCAGCACAAACTTACTTGCCCAGGGGTTTTTGCCCAGGGGTTTGTGTTGCCAATTGCAACACAAGACCGACCTCGGCTCCAGGTTCCTAGTCCCCTATCAGTTTCAGTCCCAGTCAGAGAAGCCTCCAGAAAGCATCTTGTTTTCCACAGTCCCATCAGCAGGATTTTTACACAGGTTTTCTTTGTGATCCACCATTAGCCATAGAAGGGCTCTTCACCTGCAGTGTGGGAATTCACATTCAAGTGCTTGGGCTGTCTCTCAGATGCCAGTTTGTCTGCAGTGAACATATCCCAGACTGGCTGGGAATGACAGTAACATCCAGAGGTTTCCCGGAACTTTTCAGCAACATCTCTCTGGCTGTATCAGTCACTCAGTTTCAGAGTGACTATTTTGAAATGTCTGTCCCTCTGTTTCTCACCACATCCCTGCTCATCCCACAGCCTGGAGGAAGGTAAGGAAGTACTTGTCTCTGTGCCATGGAAAAGCATGAAGAAGGCAAAAGTGACAGATAAAAGCTGTACTCTCAAAATGAGATCCTCTGCAGCCTGAAACAGTATGTGAATCTGTGGCCAGAATGGACACGTTCCCAAAAATATCCCAAAAAGCCACAAGAAACTGAATAAACCAACTGAGAAGTAATGCAACTTGTGAACTTTAACACCAACATCACTGCAGCCTGACAGAGCCTGAGTTAGACCTGAAGGAGGACCCAGGAAGGGATTATCCTTCTCCCTCTGCCTGTATGAGGGGTGACTTTATCCAGCCATATGTACAAAGATGAATTACTCCTGTTCTGGTGCAGACAACTCCAGTAGTTTCTCTTGAAGTCATTCTGATGACTGAAGGACAGACATACCAGAAAGTAACAATTCTGGTGCTGAGCTCCATTCAAGTCCTGCATTTACCTCATGGAGCTTATGCTTGACTGACCAAAATCTTGCACCATGGGTACCTCACATACTTTACAGCAGTTTCTGATTTTCCATTCAAAAGTTCATTGTTCCCTTTATTTTATGAATATCCTGTATGCCTTTTGGGCTGACACTTTTCCTCTACTCTGTGGTACTCTCTAGTGTACAAATAAGAGGAGGAATAAGGAGTGTTTCACATGGCTGCTCTTCAGATTCTGAAACACTTAGAGCCTTTATCTTTGAGAGAAGTTTGCTAACCTCAGTGAGCCTTTCCCGCACTGTTTCTAAAGACTTAGAACAATCTCTTTCACCACACATTTTCCATTGACAAGCCAAGTTCATAGAGTGGGATTAATCTTTAATCTTTATAATTAATGTTTCAAGTAACCTGAAGATGTATGTTTGAATACTGCAAGCTGCATCTCTCCCCTGGATGCCAGGGCAGGACTTTTATTAGCTCACAATGCACATGTGTATGTCTGGCTTGTTGGTGCTTTGCATGTTGATATAAAAGCTATAATACTTCTCCAGTTTCTTACACAGGACTCATATTCTTCCCTTTTTCTACCCGTACAGCTTCAAGGTCATTTGTTCCCAAAACTAATGTACAAAGCAGATACAATTCAAGAAAGTGGGAGGAGGCTTTGATTTCACAGGAGGCGTAGTGGGCAGGCTGGATTCTTTAGGCAACAAAGTCGGCGGAAGCTTTCTTCATGGTCACTTCTTCATGGGGAGAACACCGGTAATTGCAATTCATGATCTCCTCTCTCTCTGTATCATTAAAAGACAGTAAAGCAGAAGCAAACAGCAAGAGAGTGCTCCTAAACTGTTGGCAAACAGAAAGTATCTGGAACTTGCATGTTCAAGACATGGCCCAGGAAATCCCACCCGAGTTGACCCCCATGGAGCAGCCCAAGTTCAGGCAGGATCTTTGCACAGAGCTAAGTCAATGCTCAATGTGATTTTCTGTTCTTTGAACCAGAGTTGTTAACAAATGCTAGAAAACAAGTAAAAATGTAACACTTGACAGCTCGGTTTTTCAAGTGAATCTTTCTTTCTCCTAAGAGCAGGAAAGTTTGGCAAGAGAATAATACGTATTGTTTAGTCAGATTGCCTGATAAAGGCAATACAGTTTACAGATTTATATCTGGCTCCAAAGTCTCTGTCTAGGCACTTGTGAACACACTGTATGACTTTCCAAAACTCAAATGCACACAAAACCTATTAAGGCAGTGGAAGCAGCAGATATTGACCATCATTTCCTGAAGGCTTTTTCCTGAAGGTAGAAAAGATTATCATCCTCATCAGTTTTAGGACCTTTTGTGGTGTGTACTGTAGCTCAAGATGGAAGAAAGTGAATTTCTTCCTTAACTTCCTAAGTGTAATTTTTTTTTATTTTTTTTTTTTATCAGGGCCATGGCTAATTTATGACTACAACTGCAAGGGCCACTGAAATATGCATAACTGTGCCTAAATGGTGTTCATATATAAGTGTCTGATGTTTCATTTAACTCCACTAAGCTTAAGCTGTAAGTTTGAAAAGTCCACAAATTTCCTGTATCTACAATTCAGTGCAGGCTACATAATGATCAAGACAATATATCAATTTTTCCCAGCACCAGAAGAGAGGAGATGAAATGAAGTGACCAGTCTAAGATAAAACTATTTGGATTAGATATAGTTAACTTGAATTGCTTGTGAAGATCTATTTTAAACTTAAGATTAACAAGTTTGTATTGCTGCAGGCATCACACTATCAGACTGGTTAACACCAGTTGCTCTCCCGGACATGCTCTCCAGATTAACCAGGCATGAAGTAACAGAAACTAAATATAGGTTTCTATTTTTGTTAGAAGGTGTTATCCTTACCAGGTAAAATTTCTCATTCCTCCTCTTAGTAGCATATATGGTTTTATGCAGTCATCATTTTTCTTTAAAGCAGAGACAAAGCAGCTACAGACTGATAACTTGTAAGTATTTTAAATTGGGAAATTAAAGTATCTGGAACCATCAAAGAGAATTTGGTGCAACTGTTTTAGTAGTTCTTGATGATGTTGAAGTCTTTCTAATGCCTTTAAGCATGTGGCATTTATAAAAATATGACTTAAATCACTGCTCATGCAAATGCAGTTAGCTGTCAGGGAGTGCTGCTCTGGGAGAGATGTACCTTAGCTTTAATTTCCACTACCAGCTTCTCTGGTTTGTTTTTTTTCCTATCACTCTTTGGACCTGAATTCTTTTCTAAACAAACATTTCTGCATTTGTGTATAATTCAGAATATTCTGGAGTCTTTTTTATTTTGTTAGGTTGTGGGGGAAAAAAAAAGTTAACAAAAACCTTCAAATGTGTCAGTTTCTGTGGTGTTAGAAAACAAGAAAACTAGTTACTCCTTTTAATTTTTTTTTCTCAGGTTTTTATTTAGGAGGCGATAAGGAGAAAGGTCCTTTAAGCTTTAGCAGGAAATACCCTTGTTTTACCAGCTCCTGCAGTCTTGGCTCAGTAAGGCACCTTGTTACCAGTACCAGGTCACCATGCCCAAGAAATCTCACACCACTGGAAGGAGTCCCAAATACTGTTGTCCAAACCCTCCCCCAGCTGAGCTTTGTATTGTCCACACAAAGCAGCCCTAACATCAGCTGAACTGCCTCCAGATGATCCCCAGCTTGGGGAGACCCTTGGTACCAAGAAAAATCAGTTTGACAACTGCCATGGCATCTCTGTGGCCCAAGGCAGCTGCTGTAGATGAGCAAATGACTCTCAGTAATTAGAGAAATCCTTCAGCAGCTGTAATGACCACGCCAGGCCATGGAGGGGAGGCTAGGAAGAGGATGAACACCCAGGTAACAGGGCATAAAAGCCACCTAAGTGCCTCCTTGAAGTGATAAGTAGTGCTACAGCTCTCTATAGCTATATGTTTGTGTTAATGCATTGAAACCTTAATTTTTTTATTGCATGGTAGTCCACATTTGCTGTTGGATTAGTAAGTGACCTGCTTGCAAATGAGTTGTAAATTTCTTGCTCCCACTTGTGCTTAAAAAAAAGTGGTTCTGGGAGGGAAAACCAACTCCTGTGGAGTAGAGATAACAATCTAATAAGGGACAGGGATTCAGAAATAGAGATAAGTGGGAATCACTTCTATATTAGTTGCTGTTACTCGTATTTTCTTGACATTTACGGATTCCAGACCTGTTGGGTCAGTGTTCAAGATTTTTGCACCTGTGTTAATATGCCTTCAAAATTGATGCATCCCACTTTTCTTCATTTGTATGTAGGGAAAGCTTAGAAATAGTTTTACAAGGTATAGTACAAATGTTGCCTGCAGAGTAAGAGTCTGACCCAGAAGGAAAGAATCCCATTTTGTCCAGAGGGATTTGAGTGAAGCCTGAAGTGCATTTGTATTGAAAACAGTGGTGTGCAGATTTGTCTCAGTGTTTCTAAAAGTATCTCCTTAAACCATCCAAGACACTAGTTCATATCTAGTTCACTTGGGTAACATGAAATGCAAGAAAGGATTAATCAGTCTTGTAAGTGATATGTGACATAGAGTTCATTATTTACATGGTCCACATAAAAAGTTCCAGTTTGATTAATACAGGTTTGAATTAAAGTTGTATTGTATAAGTGAACTTCTTGCTGGTGATCTGCATGTGCTGAAGGACATAACTCTTTCCATGCTGGTTCTGCTCGCTCATTACTCTGTTACCAGGGCTTGTGGGGTGATGGCCAGGTATGGCAAAGACGTGACAAATTCTCTTTATCCACAGGAATCTCTTGTCTTTCATTTCTTCTGCATAACCTAAAAATCCAGAAGGCACTTGAGTCTATGATTCACATTTGAAAATAAATGTATATAAAGAGTGCAGGTACATTTTTCAAGGAATATTTTCCCATTTTCATGGGTGATTCAGAGCTGAATAACAAAGGACTACAAGGCATGTTTTTACTGATGTGTGGAGTGGATGACCATAAGGCAACCATCAAGCTGGAACGTGGGTCCTCTGCCTCGAGTCTCTTTCTTGAGAGGTTGTCAGATCTTCTGCTGAATGCCAGACCTTAAGCCCTAGTGCTTCTTGTCCTGGGCTCATGACACCTGCTAGTGCAGCCCCGGATGTCACCTTCCTTTATTTCTGTTTCCCTTAAATCCCTCTTTCTTTGGTAGGGGTATGTGGAGCTCAGGAGAGGATCATCATTCTCCAGACTACAGTTCTGGATTTCAGCAGACTCCACTTCTTGTTGACCCTGGTAGGTATCTATCCTGCTCCAGGATTCGTACCTCTCCCTTTTCTCTTCCTGCATCTCCAGAACTGTAAAGAGCAGTTTTCCCTCTCCTTCCTGCCCATGACTCGAGGTGGGGTACCTCAGGCTGGGCTTTTCTCCCACCCTTCCCTTGCAGCAGTTTGACACTGAGTTGTGTAGCTGCATGTTCCTTTGTCCAAAGAGAAGGAGCACGGTCCCAGATGCTAGGCACTCTCCTGAGCTAAAAGAGGACAGACACCTGCTTTCCTGTCTCTGTGCAGGCATTAACAGGAGGCAGGATAGAAATGGGGATGTCCCCTTGCTCAAAGGAACATCTAGAAAGTAATGCTTATCTTCTGGACAATTAATATTTAATCATCCTGTATAAAATGAACAGCTCCAACAGGAAAAATTGCAAGTGGGATTTTTTCCTCCCTCCTACCCACGAGAATATGTTATAACCTAAAAGTGAGAGCTTTTCTCCCCTGAAAAGTGTAAGGCAGCATGAGTTCAAATCCTTATGAGCAGAGTAGCAGGGTGTAATCCCAGCTCCCAGACCCTACTGAACACTTTGCTCAAGTTAATGCTTAAAGACCGGGGTGTGGAAGCTTCCCTTCTTCTGAAGTCACTGCCTGGTTTGTCTTGTATTATAGCAATCCCTGACAAACCTTTCAGGCTTGTTTGAAAAGCTCAGCTCTGTGACTGCCCCGTTCTTTTATTCTTTATACTGTAAAAGGATACATACCTATTCTGAGGAGAAATACTTTAAAATGCCCCATTATCACACGGTACAGCCGGCATTTAGGGGCTGTGGGTAATGCCCTTGGGGCCTGAGCGGCCCCTAGCAGGCTGAGCACTTTGGAAATTTCCACTTGGTTTGTAAGAATCTTCGGCCCTGCCTTCATCCAGCTCCCAGTTCTGGAGGCAAAGGTCAGAATACGTGGCCAGAATATTTAGTGGTGCAGTGGCTGGGTTTTACAAGGTCTGTGCTGAGGACTCTCTTTCAATAAAGTACTGGCACATTAAAAATTGTATATACATAGAGTATGGAAAACTTAGAAATTTGCCATCTCAGAGTATTTTGCTGCCTAAATAGGAGCATGATAAGGCACATTGTTTACTTTTTTGGTCAATAAAGTAAAGCCTGTTCTCAGTTGCAGGGCTCTTAAGTGGCTGTCCATTGCTAACATGAGACTTTAGACAGATTTTATCCTTCTGACGTTCAGTGGAACAAATATCCTGTAGTTTGCAGATAAGGATCGCTCCAGGATCAGTTTCAGTTTGACACAGTTGTTTCAAAATTCACCTTGGGTATATTTTTTCCCTTCAACTTTATCTAAAAAACTAATCAGCCTGGCTAATGAATTAAAGGGGTCAGAGGAATCAATGGTCCTTATTTGCGTTAATTTAAATTAATACATACCTGTTTTATTGAATAAGGAGAGACAGCTCTGGCATTCATAAATAACTGATAGAGAATGAACATAATTCAGTGAAAATATTCTGGCTCTCTTGTTATGAATTAACATACGCTGAAAATATAAGTATTTTTTAAATTAAAAAGACTTATCATGTGAGAGTGATCTCTGGACAGGTAAATGGTGCAATTGAAAGGAAGGATGATTGAATAGCTGAGGTCTCACTGTTAGACTTAGGAGGTCTGGACTCCTAAGAGAGAGAACCGACTCTCTGAATGGCTCTGGGAGCTCTTTGGATCTCTGGTGCTTCAATTTCCCATTCATGAATTTTCTTTCTTAGGGTAGTATGGTGAAAATGAATACCTGAGAAGCTAAGGATGTCACATTTTCAGTTGTGCAATGTGGTAAGAATAGAAGACTAATACAAAAGAAAAAAGGTCAGTCTCTTCTGAATGGAATAAAGAAATGTAGTGGGAAAACTGGAGGGGTGACAGTGCTTTTTTGTGCAAGTCCCTCTTGTTTTTCCATGACATGCTAAGCTAGCTCTGTAATATGGAAGGCTATAAGAAACCTTATGTAGAAGAACAAGATCTGTTTCCAAAACTGTACAGTTCGTAATAATTTTTGAGACCTCTGGAAAATTGCACCACATTCTTCTGGAAATTATTGCAGAGTTGAAAAGACTCGTACTATTCCTGTAATATTTGTTCAGAAAAAAAATACTCTGAATTTAGGTCTCACTCCTGCTGAAGCATACCTGCTTTTCATTGCAAGGACAGGGGGTGTCAGCTGGCAGGACTTTATTAGTCGGTGAGATGGCTGAGGTGGGAAACAAAACTTTTCTGAGCAAGTCCCCTTTGTGCAGAAGTTGCAGACAGTTCAGTGCCACAGAGTTCAGTGCCATGCAGAGAAACCTGAACTGTTCCTGTGGCTCCAGCTGGGACCACAGAAGCTGGGTAAGCTGTAGCAGCCAGTGTGAATTGCTGCACTAGTATGGCTCTATTGAGGCAAAATGGGTTTATTTGCAATAAATACCAAAGGTGAAACATTTTTTGCCACCCATTTTAGTTCCTGAACAGTTATAAAAAATAATTGCTCAGATTATCTGTGGTAATCTTTTATTGAAAATCACCTGATATAAGCCCCATAGTAATTCTTAGGTGTCTTATATAAACTTCTTCAGCCACTAGACAGAGAAGATGTTTGTTCCCCTCTTCCATGCAAAAATAAATGGTTTTTATGGCAGGGAGGAGATGTCCTTTTTGCAGCCCACAAAGAAGCATGGGGCTGGATGCATAGACAGGGCCCTCATGCTCAGAGTTCAACCATGTTAGGACAAAATCAGAAGCTAAATGTACATCTCTGCACCTCAGACACCAACAGGGGAAGCAGATCTCCATCAAAGATTTGAATGAAAGAGTTATGTCATGATCAGTTTAGAAAAGAAACAAGCTTGGAGCAAGACTCACAAGCATTGTTGCACATGTTCAGCATTCACCAGCACCCAGTGCCACTCCTACAGTCAGAAAAAGATTGCCTGGTACGACACTGATTCCTGAAAAGCCACCTCCATTTCTCACAGGACCTCAGTGCTTGCCTGTATGGGAGGAGATTTTGACCTAACAGTCGCAAAAAGGGAGGATCTTAAAACACGTCTTTGGGACTTTTCTCCTTTGCTGCCTTAGGTGGCTTTCCCCTGGGTTACCAATTCTGCCTGTCTCTTTAGAAATGCTGCTCTATTTCCAGCCTGTGTAAGCCAGGCAGGCTCCCTCCCAGGGCCAGATATCGGAGGTCTAGAGGACAACTGTCCAAGATCCCTTGTGTATCCAGCCCTTTCTTAATATTAATAACAATAATTCAAAACTGAAGGCATTCAAATCTTTTCTATCTATATAGAGAAAGAAATGAAACAAATATTTAACTTGATTTAACAGCAGGGCAGGAAAGAATGTTCCATAGAGCTCTATGATGTTCCTACTGACCTTCTCTGTGCATCATGCTTTTGAATTTCTTCCCTCTTATTTGGTGAAAATGTAAGAACAAAACTCCTCAAGTTTTTTTTTATCTCTGCAACAAGTTCTGGTTTTAGCAGGAGTCATTTTGGGGGTACTAGAGAAAGGAGAGGGAACATTGGACTCTGGGGACTCATTTCCATAGGGTAATGCTATTGAGCTGCTTGATTTGTGCACAGCATTCTGCTTGGGGATTAAAGCTAGGAAGGTATTTGGAAAACTACCTGCTTGCTCAAGTGATATGGTTGAAGTGTGCTCACAAAGTACTCATTTGTGTTTATAACTGCTCTGTGCAGATCTTTGGCAGATGTTGTGCTGTTAGTCTGAAATATGGCCCTTTATTCTCCTTAATGATCAAGAGCTGTTAATACCATGCTGTGTTTCTGATGTCTTTTTGTTGGTCAGTACTCTCTGCCCTCTTTGCTCCAGCAGAAACAGAAGTGGAAGCAGTGCCAGCAGACCACTGCGACTCCCACTTATCTGATGTTACAGGCTGGAAAAGTGAGAAGATGTCTGGGAGGAAGAGCCATTTTCTTTTAATCAATTATTAACTGGTAAGTCACTCCAGCCAATCTTTGCTCAGCAGCTGAGTGAAACCTGTGAGCAGGTTTTTGAGCAAAATATTATTTTTCTATCACTTAGCTGAAACCAAGTGATAGAAAAATAATATTCTGGGCAAACCTACTGAAAAAAATAGGCACATGACAAACTGTGGAGAAAATGAGAGTATGCCTACCTATATTTATAGAAGTGTTCTCATCCTAAGTACCAAAAAGCTCTTCAGAAACCTAGAAATACACACAGTGCATGGGGACTGTTTAGTTTTACCCCTAAAAACAATAAGTGGAATGAAAGAGGCCTTTCTGTTACCATACATGGTAGCACTGCAGTGAAGAACATCCTATCTAGTAGCAGGTTAAGTTGGCCAAATATAATTACCTAGTACCATCTTGGCACAGTGTTGTTACTAGGACAGCTATTTTTACTGGGAGTGATATAGCACCTGTAGCTACTAAATGTTGTCAAAACACTGGTAATGTCTTCATCACCACAATACCCCTTAAAATGGAGAAGTGTACAAATTCAGTACAGAAATAAAGCCCTCATTTAAACTCCTTTTATTTTTCCCCAGGGAAAGAAAGTGCGAAGCTACTCAATTTTTGTTTTTTCCTCACAATAAATGCTGATTGTTAATATGATAAAAAGAAAGATATCTCCAGTTTAGTAGTCACACAAGCTAGGTATTCTGACAAAGGTCACCAAAAGATGCGTATCATTTAAGGAAATAGGGACAAAGTTTTGGATTTGCAATGACATTGGAAGTAAAGCAATCACAATCCAGATTAAGGTATATCAGAGTAAGCGTCCAAGTTGACCTGCTGGAAAAAGTAATTGCTGTAAGTTTTCTGTTTAAAGCTGATAGATGTTCTCTGCCTCTGATTCATGGGTGACAGGTCATATGAACCTGATCACCTTTTAACACCAGGAAGACTTTTTATGGATCTGCAATTGCAGCTTTCTTGGAAGAAGACCTCTGTGACCTCAGGTTGCCAGTTCTTCTGCAACTGTGTGCTACAGGGTTTAAATGGGGACCTGAAGTAAACAAATGCCAAACGTTTGTTAGAAGTGATTAAATGTTCTCAGAACACCAGATTCTCAAAAAAAAAAAAAAATGCAGCTGTGTATAATTTTTATAGTTGTCTTCAAAAAAGAACTTACTCTACAGCCACAGAGGTGTATCGTTAATGAACAGCAAATTAATCAAAACATTCTTCTGATAATGTGCTTGTCTTCAACTTACATAAGCATTACTTTCAGCAAAGAATTTGCTAATGAGTTTCCTGCCACAGGAGGACACATAACAGAAAAAAAAGAGAGATGCACAGAGAGAACTATGTGAGGGTATAATGCTTCTAAATCATCAGAGCTATTCAAATGCAGTCCTCAAAGCATCTCCAGTGTGAGATGTCTCTTCTATATGTAAAAAAAAACCCCTGCTTTATATGCTTTTTATCTACTTTAACACACTATTTTGGATCAGAAAAGAGTTTTGAAACAAATGTCTCTTCTCGTGATTACCATGCTTTGGTTCCTGTCATGGAACAGGTTTTGAAACATGAATTGGATTTCTTTTGCATGAAACTAAAGGGGAAGATGCTCTCTAGTAGTGTAGCTAATGCATTGCATCACAAACAGGTCTGCAGTCTGTCGGACTGGTCTAGAGCTGCTCTGGAGAAAAAGGTGAAACAAAGCCCTGTGACAGGTGCTGGGTAGATGTGGGGTTCTCAGACTCTTTCCCTTTATAAATCTTCTCCTACTGATCCACACAATTAAATAATACAGATGGAGGTTGTGTCATCAGTTCTTGCTGAACCAAACTAACAAAGCTGTGGTTTGGTTTTGTGTGTCATTTTACAAGTTTTCTTCTAATCCAGTCATGTTCTAGTCCATTCTTATGTGTAATCAACAGGCTTGCTTGATGAAATGCAAACAATGACATTTGGCTGTCCCACTGAAGTAAAAAAGGTTGCAAAGATGTCACTGCAGACTACTTGAAATGCCATGGAGTCCATGTGTGCAGCCTTATTTGACCTTGGCTGCCTTATTAATGCAAGTAGGAATAACATTTTTAGTAGTGAACCCCTGCTGAGTTCTCCAGGCTGTAAAGCATGTGCCCTATATGTATAGGTAATCTGGTACAGATAGATCCTGGCAGTACTGCTTTTAGAGAGGAGGAATGGAGTTGACCTGAAGAAGAGGCCCAAGCTAAGAGATTGGAGATGTATTTTAATGCATAACCAATGCACCAAGAGACAGCATTCATAAAAGACTAAAGCTGTTTGGTCACTAGAGTTCTGTAATTACTTTCTGTATTAGTTCCTAATGTGTGGGTCAGCCCTTTTGTCTACTGAATCTGTTAAAAATGATCCACCTGGCATCACAAGGACATAGTCAGTGTCCACTAGAAATGAGCAGTTCCCTGACAGGCAAATGCCATCACATGCATAAACTCTAATACACTCACTACTGCCTTGGTGGTAATATATAAATCTCTATATTAGATTTGTATATCTCTGTATATAAATGAAAATGAAACCAATGTATATTTTGGTGGTAGTAGTACCATGATAATATTTTAGAAAAATCCTAAATGTGTTTTTGTCTTCGCAACAAAAATTCTTCATATTTTTTATAGGATGGGCTTTGGCTAATACCACCCTGTGATGTATTTATATGCCTTAGATCACAGTCTAGGTTTTCAAACTGCAGATGGAGGTGAAACAAGTGTCTCTTTTCAAGTTAATTTCACTTCCAAGCCATCTCAGTAGTGCTACTAATGAATTTCTGTCTCTATGTATATGATATTTCTGAATGTCTATCACCAGGGTACCCAAATGTCATTATAAATTTAATGAACAGCTGCTGCCCATTAAAAGTAAGTGTAACTTCTATTGCTTAAATTAAACTAGTTTAAAGTAAAATGAGCATTTAGGTTAGGCAGGTGTTGCTGCTATTTATATCCAAAAGTTGAATTCTCCTAGACTGAGGGCTAGTTTCAAATTGCAATTTTTTTCTGCCACTGTTATGAAAAAAAGCTCCATAAATTAGTGTCTAAACTACATTTCAGCTCTGGTCATCTCTAAAATATAAGAAATCATGGCAGAGGATTGAATGATATTAGATGAGGAACTTCTAGCTTTTGCTTTTTATATGCCAGTTGAAGATATTATGCTGAGGTTAATTGGGCCATTCAATTGTGTTCTGTCACTTTGTCTTTCCTTAAAGGATTCTGTAAGATTGCTTGCTAAAATTCCCATTATCTCTGTAACAAATCTTGGTTTTACTACTGCTGGTCTAAGAGCAGAGAAAAAAGACTGGGGCAGTTTCATAGTGGACTTAATTAATGTCTTTGATGCTCTTTTGAATACTCAGTTGCCAGAGTTCACAGGGACATCCAGAACCAAACATGGTCAGGGCAAACATACCAGGACAATTGTACACTCTCTGCCAGGTAACTAATGGTAGCAAAAGGAGCCAGGTTCAGTATGGCTAGGCCTGCTCTTCACAAGTGACTGAGCAAGGTTCAGTCTCAAATCAGGCAGATCATCCTCCTGCTAGCTCTCTCTAATTGTAGGAAATCTGTTTATTAAGGTGAAGAAGATGGAAATAATTGGAAGAAAATATGCTTCTGCATAGCATACATGCACAAATATTGATAGCATATGCAAGTCAAGAGGAAATGATGTTGTAAATAAGCCATTTAGCATCCTTCCTCTTCACCAATGAGTATCTCTTATCATCCCACTTTAGATGTCAACCCCACCCTCTCCTCAGCTCAGCTCTTCAAAGAGCAGCTCTGTGAAGGTCTTTTTGCCTGTCTGGGATCCTCAGAGAGCTTTTTCAATCCAGCTGTGTGCTGCTGCTCTGTCGTGATTCAGCTGACTGAAGAGGCTGAGAAAGCAGGACTTGATAGTAGAACTCACTGAGTGATGCTTTCTCTCATCCAAAGGGTTTCCTGCATCGTTTCCTCACAGAGGGTTTGCCTGCCTGAAGAGCAGCAGTCAGGGATTGGCCAGCCATCTAGAAAGGAATGGAGGAAAAGGGAAGGTCAAGGCAGAGTCTACAAACCCCTTTGTTCTTGTGCTGGCTTCCTAAATGTTGCTGGAGGACGTGCTAGCCTGTGCCCATGCCCAGGAGGTGCCTGGTGTCTGGCTCTGGGGCTGCTCCAGCTGCGCTGCTCCTGGCTGGGGCACTGCGATGGTTGAGGGCTGCCTGGCCCTGCCCTGCCTGTGGGCAGCCCCTGAAGTCTCCAGCCCTGAGCAAACCCTGGCTTGCTGGGAACTCTGACTGTGTGCCTGCAAACATTTCCAGCTGTTTTTCTATGTATAATGTTAATTATCAGAAACCTCAGATGACTTTTGACACATCTGGATGAGCAGATCCTCAAACAAATTTGAATGGAGAGTAAATTTTTCATTGTCTAGCAACACTGGTTGGAGCCCGCATGTGTTTTGACTGCACACCTTCTTTAGGACACTTAGCAGAAGTCAGGTGGAAGAGCTCTTTTAGATCCTCAGTGGCCAAGGCTATTCCAGGTGACAGCAGATCCAGCACAGAGATCCTCTGCAGTTCTCCAACAAGCAGGCATCCATTGAGTTCACCATCTTATTCAGGTGGTGGAAATGTAATCCTCCTCTTCAACAGTGCAACTCTCTCCCTTGGATTTTTTCTGCTCTGAGTATCATGCTACTGCTGGCCTCATTAATACACTTATTTCTTCCTGCAGTTTGCTACTTTTATTTTGAGGAGAAATTAATGCACTAGGTTTCTTTATTAGCCTGGCAAACTCCTTGAGTAGCAAAAGCAATGTGATGTTTCTGTAATTTTTTAGTTTGCTGGGTAATTATCTTCCATCCCTATGAACTTTAAGCTTGGAATTTACTGTACTGCAAGGAAGAAATGGTAGCTTTGTGAGATGGTGCCTGACATCTGACCGTGGTGCAATAGAACAGGTGCAGATTTCAGTAGGGCAGTAAAAAGTTCATGTAGCACCCTGCCTGAAATAAAAAAGGGAAAAACTCAGTGTCCAGAAGATCTTTTTCAGCCCTGTGTTATTTTTGTGTTGCTCTTTGCTGGATTTAGAGAATCACCTCAAAGGATGACATCCAAAACAGGTGAGAAGATTTCAGGACATACCACATCCTGTATGTCAGCCATTGTGTCAGTCACTGTGTCACAAATTTTCTCTTTTAATTGTAAGTAATTCAGTAACAGCTGGGTTTGGTTCATCCTTTACAAATAGCTTGAAGAAGAAAAACAGCGGAATGATCAACAACAGCAGTCAAGCACCAGCAGCATGCATCTTGTATTTTAATCCCAGCAGAGGGACAACAAAGGACTAGAAGCAGAAGCTAATTTACCATATCCAAACATCCTTCAGTGACATGAGAAAAAAACCCAAATCTTTTACACATCCTGGAGCTATTAAAAAAAAGTCAGAAAGCAATAAATTTGAGGCATATTGTTGATGAATGAGACAGTTTGATACAAGAAAAAACCATGGTGAGGGAAGGCCTTGAGGTGCTGTTGTGAGGCTTGGAACACAGGATTTGGAGGGTTTGCCCCAGTTGTTTGGGAAAACTGAGTCCAGAGTTTCTAACACTCTTTAAAAGACTTAAAGCAATGCAAAATCCTTTATGCAAGTTTCCTCTTTTGTTGGCTAACATTGCATAAATGGACCTTTTCAGAAGGTTTCATGTGTGTAACCTCCTTATTCTAGATGAAGACCTATTCCATCAGCTTGTTAAATTCTGAATACGAAGACCCTGAGCTCTATTCCAGATTTTATGCGCAACAGCAGTGACTTCTAAAATCATATATGTATTCATTGACTCATAAAAAAACTTGGTTGGAAGGGACTTAAAGATCATCTAGTTCCAACCTCCCTGCCATGGTCAGGGACACCTTCCACTAGACCAGGTTGCTCAATGCTCCACCCAACCTGGCTCTGAACACTTCCAAGGATGGGAAAACCACAGTGGCCCCCACAATGCATACATGTACATGTACATTATAGTTTGTAAGTCACACTGCTTCAGTGGAAGTAGTCATGCAAATATATATCCCCTCCAGCCACTGAACTCAGTGTCAGCATGATCTCGTCAACAATAAGGCAGCATCAGAGTAGAAGATCCCAATGCCAGTTGCAAAACTACTGTGTGTGTATATTTATTAATTTATTTATTTATTTATTTATTTATTTATTTATTTATTTACACACATATGCAAAACAAAAAGGATTTAATGAAAGTGATAAGCAGCTCTGTTCACTCCCTCCCTAGCAGATTCACTCTATGCTTCTAGCAAATATCTGGTTAATTAGTAGACTAAAGAGAGGTAAAATCCTGTACAGAATCACCTCTTCCATGAGAAACAGGTTAAAGGACTACAGTTTGAGGACAACTAACGGCTGGACAGAACAATTTTTTTTTTTACCTTCCTCATAGTAATGGGATTTTCTTAATTACAAAGAACTGATTATGAACAAAATGCTGGCCAAAAGCATGCCTTCACCAAGGACAAATCCTGCTTGAGCAATCTAGTGGCCTTCAATGATGGAGTGATTACATCAGTGGACAAGGGACGAACTACAGATGTCATCTATCTGGACTTTTGCAAGGCCTTTCATGTGGCCCCCAAAGTATCCTTCTCCTTAAGAGGGATGGAATTGTAAGTTGGACTGTTTGTTGGATTAGGAACTGGTAAGATGGTCACCAGCTGGTAGTGGTCAATGACTCAATGTCCAGATGGACACCAGTGATAAGTGACATCCCTCGGGGGTCTTTATTGGGAGTGGCACAGTTTATTGTCTTCATCAGTGACACAGACAGTGGGATCACATGCACCCTCAGTGAGTTTGCAGATCACACCAAGCTGAGTGCTGCTGCCAACACACCTGAAAGATGGGATACCATCCAGAGGGATCTAGACAATCTTGAGAAGAGAGCTCATGGGAAACTCATGAAGTTTAACAAGGCCAACTGCAAGATGCTGCACCTGGGTCAGGGCAACCTTTGGTACAATGCAGGTTGGGGGATGAAGGGATTGAAAGAAGACCTGTGGAGAAGGACTTGGGGATACTGGAGGAGGAAAAGCTGGACATGAGTTGGCAATGTGCACTCACAGCCCAGAAAGCAAATTATGTCATGGGCTGCATCAAAATAAGGATGGGCTTCAGGGTGAGGGAGATGATTCTCTACTCTGCCCTTGTGCCCGTTTGGATTACTGTGTCCAGCTTGGGGGTCCTCAGCACAGGGAAGACATAGATCTGATGGAGTGGGGCCAGAGGAGGGCCATGAAGATGATCAGAGGCATGAAGCACGTTTCCTGTAAGAGAATGGGGTCAGTTCAGCCTGGAGAAAGGAAGGCTCTAGGGAAACCTTATAGTGGCTGTTAAATATTTAAAGGGGGCCTATAAGAAAAATGGGGACAAACTTTTTAGTAGGACCTTTTCATACAGGACAAGGGGTAATGGGTTTAATCTAAAAGAAGGTATATTTAAACAAGATAGAGAAGAATTATTTCACAATGAGAGTGGTGAGCCACTGAAAGAGATTGCCCAGACAGGTTGTAGGTGCCCAATCACTGCAAAACACTCAAGACCAGGTTGGCCAGTCCTGTCCAACCCAAAGTATTCTATGAATCTATGATTCAAAGACTTCTGGACAGTCAATTGAATCCTGTTTAGTACCAACCTTGAGGTGTTACAAGTAAGTGTAAGGTACTTGAGAGCTTTAAATACATTTTGCTGCCTCATAATGTAATTGATCTTGTTTAGCTCCAGAAATGTTTGAAAAATATGGTAATATTTTTCACATTGCAGCAGCTGCAGTGGTGTGAAACATTAATCAGTTCTGCATGATTTTTAATTAATGGTCTTCAGTCTCTACAAGTGTACAGTGGGAGTAGATTTCATTTGTGCTCTACTACTGTATTTGTCTTCCTTTAACAAAACTTAGACAGTCTAAGTCTGGGACACTGTTTAACATGAAAATTTGTCTCTTAAATTTTAAAGCAAAACTACAGTTCACTCTGTGGATCTGCAAAACCCTTAGCCAGGGAAGTGCATTCAGAAATTCACGTCTCAGTCTTGATTCCTCAGGCATCCCATTTCAGAAAAGTTAGTCATTTAAAGAGCACAAGATGTCTCCACAACCCTCTCAAAAAGTAGAATTGGGACACTAAAGATGTCATCATCAAGCAGAACAAAAGCTGTTAAAACAGCAGTGATCTGCTTAAAAAAAAAGCAATACAGTAGAATTACGAGTGCATGTAAATTACTTCTTGCTGAGGACACAAGTTACTAGAAAATCCTTTCTAAGGGATATTATGCTTTATCTTGGACGTGTGTATTGCTGCAATTAGATAGTTTGCTCTTTAACTTGGAAGCATGAGGTGTCTGAGCAGTATTATTAGAGCTAGTTGTATTCTCAGGGCCCTGCTGCACAGTCAGCAGGAATAATTTTGCCATTCTCATTTATGAGCCTTTGGAGCCATAAACACCTCCCAGCTTTCCATGAGGAGCTCTGTAACTGAATAAGCAGTAAGTTCATTAGCAGTCTGGTTGCAGAAAAGATGCAGGAGCAAGTGTACTCCTACAGAAAACTGCATGCCTTCCATGTACTAGCTGGTCTACTGTTCTAATGAGGACTGACAGCAAATTCCTGCTTCAACACCACCATGTGAATAATTAAAGGAAGGCAGGTGGACACCAGATAAGCAGAATCAACCAAAGTTTTTCTTCCCCTTTAAACTTATAGGTATGTATATAACTAACCCTTTGTCCCTAAATAACTGATTCACACCCAGCTCTTGCTAGCAGTATTTAAAATTGGCACAAGAGAATGATTGGATTTTAACTTCTGTGACATGTTCCTTTCCATGTGGATGGAGACTGACATTACAAATTCCATGACCATGGCTGGTCCCAAATCTGACAGTCTCAGCTGGAGCCCAGAGCTGTATCAAACCTCTTAGCTCAGAGGTGGCTCTTTCTGCATCAAGGTTGGAGGGAACTGGTGGGTCTGCCTATGCAGGAGCTGACCCAGATGTCAGTATTCAGAGGTTAAGTGCAAGATGCTGGTCATCTCTATCATTTCCCTATAAGTGTTAAATTTCCTTGAAATTATGAAAAGTGTTTTAGAGGATTGAGTGTCACATCTTCAGCTCTGCAGAATTTTCTGCTGCCTGGCTGTGGGGTGGTGTGAGGAACTTTCATGTGTGACAGGTTAATAGAAACAGATTTTTACATGCATGGGACCCCCCACAAGTGGGTGGTGGGAAGGAGTAGTGCATGGAGCTTTTTATCAAACTTCTTGCAAGGTAGGGAACTTGTGATCTTAAATGCACACCTTTTTTCATATTCATTGTGTAAGTCTGACATGGCCCAATTCTATGGGAACATTAGTGGGAAACACACACCTTCACTGAGTGAACCTGCAGCTGGCTTCCTTGCAAGTNCTTTCTTTCTTTCTTTTTCTCTTCATTCATACATTCATTAATACCTTGTTAGACCATGGAGAAGGATTCCTCAGCAGAGAGGGATTCCTCAGCAGCAGGGATGAAGGGACAAGACAATTATTCCTCTTATTCGAATGGATGTAAACATTTCAATGATTTTCAAGACTAGCTATTTAAATCCAGATTTTCTCTCCACACAAAGTCTCTTGAAGGAAAGAGATAGGAAAACAGGAAGAATTTTACCATGAAAGGAAGAATTCCCAATTTTACAGTTGGATCAGAGACACACTGAAGCCACACATGGACCTCTAAAGAGTGGTTCCTCTACTGGCCAGTAGCTAACAGAGCTCCTGCAGTGTCTGTGCTGTCAAATGGTGTCAGCAAATGTCACTGGACAGTAAAATCTTATTATGTACTATGCTAGACGGTTAAAACTGTCCCTATTGCAGCCCAGGCTAGCTGGCACTCTTCCATACAATTTCCAAGAAATCTGAAGGCCAGTGCAAGCTGGGGACTATTGCTCATGCACAGTTTGTCTTGGAGGCGAAGTTGAACACCATGGCCACAGTCTGTTTGGTGATGGAGAAATGGCATCACTCTAGCATAAACCCAGCTGGCTCTGGAGCAATACATCCCTCAGTCTCTATTAGAAGATGAGTGGTAAAACTTTAGGTGAGATATGCTCTGCTCCTGGCATAATAAATTGTGTTCCTGTTTCTGAAGAAGTAGTGGTTTGGTTTTGGGAAGAGTGGTTGAAGTGCTGAGTTTGTCACTGGGAACAGTTTTGTGGAGCACTTTATGGGTGTTAAAACTCAGCTGTCCAGAGGGTACCTGTGGATCAGAAATGGGCACTGTGATCCTAAACATAAGAGAAAATTGGAAGAATTCCTTCAGGTAAAAGGCAAAGGCTGATACCAGAGAGGATGAATAGGAGGTCATAAAGAGGTTGAAAGTGCAGGGACAGCTGGCTTTGCTGAAACAGCAAGCACACTGTGACTTGTGATTAGCTCATCATCTGTGTCATCTGTGTGACCTAGAGGGACTGAGGAGTACATGGGAGGCTACCCTCCTCATCAAGAGTTTTCCACACTGGTGTTAGCACAGCCAGACCTTGATCCTAGGCAGCACAACACTTGCAAGGCATTAAGGAACACAATTAGACCCTCACTTAGAATGTTTAGAATTTTATTTTGAATCTTACACAGAGTATAAATGATACATGACTCTCTAAATTCTTATTAAGAAATAAATCATAAGGTGACTGAGATCACTTTGGAATAATAGGAGTTGAATCAACAAATGAAATGTGTCTAGAACAGAGAACATTTATGCATCCAGCCAGTAACTAGATCTCTGTTCCTTACCTACTCATTAGTCTCTTTTCAGCAGAAGTTTCACACTAAAAGGGATGACTGTTTTAAACACAGTATCAATGAGAAAAATACAAGCTTAAGCTCCCTTTTTTGGCTCCAGCTTTGTTCTCAAGCTGAAGCATGTGCAATCAGGATGGGACTCAGGGTAAGGCAATACTCTGGGGAATGCAATGTCTTATTAAGGGATTTGTGAGTGAAATACTTCCACAATCTGCACGCATTCACCCAGTGTAAAATAATTGTTACATGCTGAAAGTAAATCAGCACAATGAGATAGGGAAGCTGAGTACCAAGTTATTTATGCCCCTTCTTAATGTAAGATTTTGGGAGTCCAGCAGCTGTTGGAAGAGATAACTCCCTGATTGCTTTTAATCTTCCCAGCTAAGGCTGATTTCCATCTCACCTTCTAATGCAAAGTTTCATGCTGCATTGCTGAAAGAGTTTTCAAGGTTTACGTACAGGAAACTGATGTGTTTGCATTTTGTCTCCCCACTGTGATGTCTCTTTTGAGGCGGGGAAAAACAGCTGCAGTGTTAACAGAGTAGTTACAGAGACTGCAGACATAGCATGATCTCCAAAGTTTAGGTTAGCGCCATCCTCAGAGCCACGGGATGTGAAAAGAGTAGGGGAGAGGCATTACAAATGCAAGGTGCAACAGAAGAAGGCATTTCAATCAGTGGCCAAACCTATATTGTTTCTTTTCCTAGTAAATTAGTCCAGTTCTTTTTTTTGGTTTGGTTTGGTTGTTTTGGTTGGTTTTTTTTTTTTTTTTTTGGTTTGGTTTGGGTTATTTTTTTGGTTATGAAATTCTTTCATTCTGATCTCCATGTGCCATGTGTGATTTTTAGTATTTTTTTTCCCCCTGAGCAGGTATACAAAGTAGGTAATTATCTTGAGCTCCTGTTCTTTACTAAAATAATGCAGCTTCTTCAAGGAGCATTTTGGATGCTAAATCTGTGGGTCTTACTTTCTAACCTACTTACTTGCCAAAAAGGATGAAGAAATTTGTCTAGAGTATGGTGAATACTTTGGGGTGATGGTTAAAGCAAAGGATTTCCTATATCTTTCACATTTAGATTATTTCAAGTCTTCCTGCCTGAATCCTGAGATTACATGTAGAGTTTTCCAGGTCTTTATGGGATCTCACAAGACTGCTGCACAGCTGAACTGATAAGATTTAAGGTAAACTGAAGTTTATAGGAGACAAGGGCTCTGCTCTTGAACCTGGAGGACAAAGCCCACTTGCTCTAAGTCCTAGTTTAGTGGGAGGAGAGTTTGCTAATCAAATTGCCTCCTGCCCTTGTTGACCCTGATATTATGTTGATATGCACAGCATGAAACCCACTTATAAACAACAGCAGATATCATACACTATGTTAAATCCAATGTTTTCCTGAAAGGTTGGAGAACAGGAGATATCAGGATTGCTTCTATTTCTCATTTAGGAAGAAAAGTCCTTTTTTGCCTTTAATTCTCCTTCAATGTCCTTTCAGTTTTAATCAATAAATAAAGAGTTATTGAAAATAGGAAAAAATAAAGAGAATTCTAGTTTGTTATGATTTTGGATATTTTAATTTTATTTATTTTATCCAATGTCCCTCTTGTATTTCTTTGTGCATGTGACCTGTACTTTTACCTTGACCTTCAAACTTTCCACCCTCCTTTGCAATTCTGCAAGGCTCCAAACAAACCTGCTGGTGTAAAATGGACATGGTTTCCACACAGTCTGAGCCTTGTAATTAGGACTTCAAATGCTATTCTTTTAAAGTAAGTAAATCAAATCTGATCCAGATTAGTTGCAATCACACCTTCCTATCTTCTAGAAGTTGTCCACAAAGCAGTGTTAAATGCTCCTTATTTCCTTCCTGACAGCATGTCTCAGCACAAAAATGTCTGACATTATAATTAGTTCTTTTGTTGACAGCTTCAATAGAAAGATGCAAGTCAGAAAGAAGGAGAGACCAGACTATCTTAGCAGCAGTGATCTGCTTATTAATTGGATCTGTGGTTAGCCCAGGGCTTTCCAGGCAAGGCAAATTAGGACCTTTTCTCAGATGTACTGAAGATTTGGGTGTCCGTGTGGCATCTTGTATTCATGGGCAGCACACCTGATAGTCAACACTGCCCAGACCTGGTTTCTTTATGCAATGAAGAGAAATGGGAGCTGGATTCAGGCTGCCCTCTACAGCTATGTAATATAAGTGTTTGGCATGAATTGGAGAGCTTACCATGGCCATGCAGCAACAGGGCTCCCCATGCAGTCACGGGGCCTCCTAGGCAGTCATGACAGTGATCAGGAAGGTCAAAATAAAGAAAGGGTGTTGTGTCTGACAGCCCAGACTGTCACCAAGCTGGATGTCTCATAGTCTGCATCACCCTGAAATGTGATGGATTCTGCCTCTTGCCAGCAATTGAGACACTCTGATTCAGGTCCTTGCTGCTGCTGCACTTGGCTTCAAATGCCTCTTGCCAGAGGACAAGTAGCATCCTGCATCTGCCTCAGTGAAGAGGGTGTTTGCTGAAGGTCACCTTGTCCTTCAGTGTAAATTTAATTTAAATTAATAACTTCAGCCTTTTGGCCATCTCCATAACGCTTGTCAGCTGTGGGTTCTGAATAACTCTACCAGGCCAGGAAACTACATCCAAGTGATATAATACTGAATATTGGGCAGCCCTAAATAGCATAGAGAAAAGGTCTCTTTTCCTAGGAAGTTATTAATCCAATTCACTGTTAATCCCATTTTCACAGGGTCCAAATCTGTTGCTTTGTCTTTGCAATCTCGATATATGTAACATTAACAGAAGTCAGGAATGAAAGCATTCCCCATAAAGCATCCTAAAATCCATCTTTTTTCCCTCTATACACAAACACTGTTATTGCCCATGTCTGTGTATGACTGTGGAGTATTACAGATTAGGGGGTGTGGGTGTCATTCTTTGTCTGATGTCACTCTCTGGAGGGCTTGATTTTTATCTCTTTTCATGCTTCCTGATTTATCAAGATAAAGATGGCATGAGCTGTTTAAAATGGCTCAAAACTGCTGTTCTTTGACAAAAAGTGAGTCATTCACAGCTAAAAGGAATAAGATTAACGTTTCAAATTCTTGCTCCAAACAATAAACAGGCACAATAGCAACATTGATTTTTCTGTTCAGTGTTTTTGCTGTTTTTTGCTTTATTTCAACCTGCACAGCTTGGGGCTGATCACGGAGTATATTGGGCACTCACAACACTTTCACCGAAGCCTGTGCAATTTATGGAAATCCAGCATGTCTTCAACTTCAATGCTTTTAAAGAAATTCAACAGGATATGCAGAAAAATCTCTTTTCTTTGCATAAACTCCAGCTGAAGATTTTCACTCCCCACTTGAGATGAGTCTTTAACAACTGTACTTGTTTTTATGCAGTAAGTTTGGTTTGGGGTGCTGTGTATTAACACTGACATGCTATAAACAACCTCAGTGCTATGCTGAAATCTTGTTTCCTAGGCCCAGTTAAAGCTTCAGTGAGAAAGAATGTGGGTCTGGTTACGTCCCAGCCTTGCAAGATTATAAATATTTCTCAGCACATTTTGGGGCAGAGGCTCTTAACAACTCAGTCTTTTCAGTGTTCACCGTGGTCCCTGCCCGAGTCCACAACAGAATGAAATTTACAGGAAAATCCAAACAGGAGTTTAAAAGTCTCTTTCAGGATGTTTGTGGCTGTGTGATGCTGCTGTGGGGCAGTGAGTGCCCACCCTTCTGGCTGCCCCTGTGTGTGCAGGATCTTCTGGGGCATTTTACAGTATACCCCAGCAGCTAAGGTTATATCTGCTCTGGTGAAGCTGTTTCCCACCAGGAGTTTTTACAGATTTCCTAGACCACGCTTCGAAAGTTGATTTCAATTTTATAAACAGCAATAATTTCAGATGGATTTTTTATGTTTACAACAAAGAATCAAAATTTATTAATGATACACAATAATCACTTTTTTCATGGCAAAACAGTAGAATAATTTAAATGAGATATTCAATGTCCATTTTATATTTTCTGACATATTAAAATAACGTCAAAAATCTGTTAATTCTGAATTAATTGCTGAGCTTTAATTTGGCTTCAGAATGAGATACTGAGTCTGTGTGTTGGAGGGCTCATTGACAAACAGGCTTTAAATATCCTTTCTAAATTTAGGGTTTTTTAAAATATATATGACTTTAAAAAAAAAATCTCTAGGAATTTAAGCCAAAAACCCCTGTATATTTGAATGAATAAATTGTTCACCTAAAAAGTTCAGCTAGCTTTGTATTATCTGGTCTAACACATTCAACACAGTGAGTTCTTGAATCATATCCAGTATTTTTTAATGACTGATAGGCCAGGCCCTAAGGTTTGAATGCAAACCTACACCTCATGTCTTTAAAGGTTCTTATCTGGATGAGGTTTGGTGTTACTACCATCAAACTCCACTGTGAAATCAAGCTGTTACTGAACACAGAATTCAATTGAATACCTCAACAGATTTTCAATATTACATCTGTATGAACAGAATTAAGCTGAAATTGGCTTTGATGGAATCTTCCAGTTCTAAAGAAAACTTGTAGCAGGAAAATCCCTATTGTGTACTGCACCAGCTGAAAAGTCAATAAAGTGAATTTGCAAGAGACTCAATGTATAAAAAGATCAATGTCTCCTTGGGTTCTTAACAGCTTCTCTTGTCAAGAGACTCCTAGTACTTAAATGCCTTTAGCTTTCACTATAGCTCTTACGTTTTCTCTGCTATGATATATATGTGATAAAGATACTTAGGATAAGGTAGGATCTCAAGATTTCCTCCTTGTATGATGGGTGAGTAGGGAAAGAGAAGGATGAAATTTGACTACCAAGACAAATAAAATATTTTTGGGTAAAATTGCTAGCTAGAAAACTGACAGGACTTTATTCAGTTTACTCATTTAGGCAGCTTCAAGTTACGGAGAAGAAGGAACAATGCATTTCATTCTCCAAGCTGACAGACTGACCCTTACAAAGTCTTTCAAGAGAGGACAGTGGGACACTCAGGTTAGACCAGTGTGTTTTGACAACTGGATCTCTTAATGGAAGGTGCAGGAGGTCCAGGGATGACAGCCCTGGACAGCAGAGAGCTTGGATTAATAAGCATCAATCCTACATTAATTTTAATCCCTTAAGTCCACCTCTGTGTTTTATATTTACCAAACTTCTCATATACAGTAACTTTAGGCACCACCTTCACCTTTGCTACCCATCTGTAAAAGACATACAGATTGTATTATTACTGACTCCTCTCCAAAGCCAGCTAGGATACAGCTGCCAAAACCCAGGTCTGATCAGCACCAGGCTCTGTGCTCCTCCACCTTGTATTTGGACAAGAAATTTGCAGACAATACCAGAATTTGAGTCACATTGTGGATCTATGGGGCCCATCACCCTTCTCTGATGATAACCAACACTGGGAAAAGTATACAGAAGGGACAGGACTATCATGTCCTCCAAGACCTCTTCAGATTCCTGAAAATTGAGATTCAAGTATTTCCTGAACCACGTTGTTTAAATACAGTGGGTCCCTCTTTTATTATCCATAAGTCTATCCTGTGTGGAAATAGAGCCTACAGGCTGGAGACTGTGTCTGTCTTTTCAGTAGGCACCAGGAGCAGCCTGCAGGTCATTCTCACAGGCAATGGATCCAAAAGCACCTGCCCATGCAGCTCCCACGGACGCAAATGCCTCTGTCCACGGTGCACAGAGCAGTGATCTGCCTGCCACACACCCACCCTGGAGCTGCCTTGCAGCCTGCCCCAGTGCGTGGCATGTGTTTGGGAATATGGGACCTCTTGGGATGCTGGACTCCATTGGTGTCTTCCGGTTGCACAGGAAGACAAATTTGCAACATTTCAACTGGTTTGCCACGTTTTCCTGGGGCAGCCATTAATGCACAAATTCAGATATGTCGCTGAATACTGGGTTCATAAGTGTCTCATCCTAAATGTACCCTCTGCAAAGGAAAGAATTTGGTATTACCTTTTCTACCTGCAGGGCTTTGGAGAGAAAGAACACTACTGGAAAGTCACACAGCTGTTTCAGTGACAGGCAGGGAAAGAATGAAACCCTAGATCTGAAGCCAGATTAAAAAGGTACCAGATTGAATTCCAGCAGCATTACAGATGCATTTGTGGCACTAATTGATTTACCTCCTAAAGGACTTAAACTCTTTTACTATCTCATTTAGAGATGATTTGAGATATTCTGCACAATTATTCTCTGTAGGATGCAGAGAAATTTCATGATTCTCTGCAGCTTTCAAAACAAACCAGGAAATCCCTCTTGCATTTTTCTTTTCTCACAAGTTCTGGACATGTCCTTCATCAGTGCTAGCTGTCCTGGTGTTAAAATGTTGACAGTTTGTATTGCTTTTTCCTGTTAGAAAAAGAATATATTATAAAGAGGAACACAATTCACTTGAGGCTGTCCCCACCATGTCTGGTTCTTTACCTCTGCATAATAAAATATTACATTTTCGTCATTACCGCTGTCTCTTACTTGTCTATTTTTGTGCAGGTTACTTGGGGACATCCCCAAGTCTTTGCTTTCTGTTACCCAATTTAGCCACAGCTTCACCAGTGGAAATTCTAAGGATCAAGGAAAGATTTTTTTTACACATAGCAGCTTGTGACATAACTTACAATTTTCATCAAGCCTAATTCAGAAGGAAATGCAAAATAAGCCAACTGCCAAACTTCTTCCATCTCTGGAGATCTCCCATTTCACAAGAATGGAGGGGTCTAGCATACATAACAATTGATTAGGAGACTTTGAAAAGATATTCAGACTACCACCAGAAAGATTATCTCACTTATAGGACAGACAAAACTACTCAGTTTCATAATTTACAGATTGCTCTGCTTTGTGGGACTCTAAACTCTTTTATGACTGAGACTTCTATGTTTTCAACACTGAATATATTCAGTCAGTTTTGTAGGAACATATTCAGAGTTGTCAAACTGTAAAGGCCTCTCTCATATATAAGGAAACAAAGTTGAGTGTGGGAAACAATAATTACATATTGGCTCAAAAAGCATTAAATGTGAAATAACAAAACACTGGCTGTTAGTGTTTAATGCAAGGACACGTAGATTTGGCTAGTGTCAGCAAAATCATGAGAAGGCACTGAACTACTGAGGAGAAAATTCATTTAGCTAAATTTAGAACCTCCTCAAAATGACAGAAACTCCCATTAATTTCAACGGAGCCAAGATTTCATGCAGAGCTCCTAAATTTAGTACAGAAGTTGAAACATTCATAATTAGCAAAACGGGAGTTCTGAAATGGTGGGAATGGCTTTATTTATTTGCCCACTAACTTTTGTTTCACTGTAATTTGAACAATCATTCATTAGGGGAATGGTTCATATGTTTCCCACGTTCTTTTCTTAAATTTTCAGAAGATTTTTGAGGGAAGATTCCTCAAGTCTTGTGCAGCTGATAGGACTTTAGTGCACTTCTTGAATCAATAAATGGTAAGCTTCCTTCAAAAATCTGTTTTGATTTTCAAAGAGCTGACGACAGGCTGTTCCCCGCACTAAAGTAGAGAAAGAGGCATACATCCTTTGTCAGTGTAAGAAAAATGTAGATCTACATTTTCATTCATTCATGCCTGGCTTCCACCCAAACACCAGAAAGGATTTCTTGTTTCCTCCATCAATTGTAAACCGGAACGAGCTTGTATCTTGTTCCTCTTGAGAAGGCAGCTGTCAGGCAAATGGCTTCACAAAAAATAATGCTTGTGCATACTCTGCAGTCAGCTCTAATCTGTGAGTCCACAAACTGTAAATTGTGCAGAACTGGATCTCTGTCAGCTGACTTCTTGCAGTCAGTGCTGTTAGCTTCAATTAAGAAAGTACAAACATAAACACCAAACCTGCTGACAGGCCTGTATGCAATTTCACCTTCCTTGGGGCTTTTTTTTTTTTGTAGGGGAATGAAGGCCTTGAATGGTTCAGTGAATCTTCTCATTTCTTGAGTCAAGTCATATCAAAGGCTAACTAGGTAGCTGTGGAACTTCGATAAGCTTAATCCTGGCATTTTTTTAGGAAATCTTGTGACTTTGATAGCAAGTACTTAAAAAGCCCTCCCACTTATTCTAAACTTTATGCAGCCATTTTAACCTCAAGAGACTGCTCAAATGAAGGGCAAACTTGCTTACATTATAGATAGAGGCCTTTAATAGTGGGAGTGTGGTCTTCACATCTGGCTATCAACATTGCCTAAGTAGTGATGACTGTGACGTGCTCCTTCATGCTCTTACCTCTGTTAGGAAGTGAGCTGAGTCATTGGTGGCTGAGCATTTATGAAACAATCAAGATAAGTGGTGTCTTATACTCACATAAGAGTCTAATCATAATATGTGACCCAATAAAAATATACAAAGTGAAGAATGAGTGGAAAGACTGTCTAGAGAGCTGTGTCTCCAGCACCACCCAGTCATGCAAAGCTTGAAGACTATGTGTAAAAACCAGACATGATTGGCTGATGCTTCCTTTTGTACATCTTCCTGGATATTTCTCCTTAATTTATTCTCTTTCCGTATCATAATTTCTCTACTGTAAAAAGAAAAAAGCCATTTAGAGATCTCTGGAGTAGAAAGCTGCATCTATATGACAGTATATAAATTCTCCAGCAATCTGTGTTGCTGAATGCACTGATATTTTGGTCTCCCCAACACCCTGTGGCAGAGTTCCACCTTTGAACTACATCCCATGTGAAAGACAACATCTTTGATTCTTCAGCATGCTGCTCGATGACACCACCATTTTCTGAAAACCCGAAGCAATTTTTAAAAAGTGTATCTCATACCAATTCCCTGTAAGAAAAAAGGTATCTTTCCAGGGAGCTCCTGATAGTCTACTGGCATACAACTCAAACAAGGTGGATTGTAGAAAATTGATCCTCTTTCTAATTTAGTGCCTGGCTGCCTCTAGGATATATCTAATTTGGGACACCATGTGCTAATAAAATAGAGATTTGTACAGAACTGTCTCATAAATAACTCACAATTCCCTCCACCTTTGGTCACTACACTTGCCCACTTTGCCAGGGCATTCAGAAGCTGCTGAACGATTCTTTCCTTTGCCATGGTAAACTGACCTGCCTCTTGGAAGGTCTGCCACATGCTGACTGGGAAAATGAGGCTTTCAGAAGTTCCCTTTGTCCTTCACTCACCAGCCACCCATCCTGCTTTCCAGAGCACAGCAAGTGGGTTTTTTTGTTTGTTGGGGTTTTTTTTTGTAAAGTGATAAATCAGGTTTTTGTCATCTTATCCTTCCCTGTATGCTTCTTTGAGCAGAAAAATAATCCATTAGGAGGAGGAAATATCTGTTTGTATGAGTTAGCTCCTTTCAACCACCTGGCTGAAAGGACCTCTTCCCTTTTTCTATTTACCCAAATGCTTAAGAAAATTTACATTCTCAAACAGAAGTTTGTTCTTTGTTCTTTTGTTTGCCTTGATGGAAAGTCTTCAGCAATTTTAAAGCTTAGTTTTCTAATTATAGTTTCCACAGACTAAATAATAAGAAAAATAAATTAAAAAAAAACCCCAAACTTTCATTGTAGTTCCCCTTTTTCTAAAGAAATAAAGTTTCTTTAGTCACCTTAGGATAATTGCTCAAAAACACATGCACAGTGTCAGTAGTCACTTTTAGTAATCTTAGGTTTATATTTGACAGCACATCCCATATTCAACACCCACGGTGAATTTCTGAAGACAGGTGAGAAGTCCTATTCCAATACATTGCTGTCCTTGGCCAGAGTCACAGTAAGACAGAAAGCACTCCAGGCAAAGCCTCTGTTAAACTTCCCAGCTAGGATGGGTGTGTGGCCCTGCACGGGCTGTGTCTTATGCAGGTTGGCTCAGCAGCACCCTCCATTTTAGGTAACTAGACAGAGACAGATTTGAAGGTAGTATCTCTATCTACACTCTGAAGCCTCCAACATTCCTGGCATGCTTGGATGTGATTTCAGGTCTAGATTTTCCTATTCCACAAAGTCAGAGTGGATGCCAAAAAAGCTATGCCCTGTCCTTGTGGTTTGTGGCTTCCTGTTGTGACAGGTCCAAACACTCACTGGTTTCTGAAACAATGGCAAGGTAGGGAAAGGGCAGAATCTATGTTTAGAATACAGACTGTCATTTCCTGTCTGGGTAGCTCTCTCTGCCCATGGCCACACTAAGGAGTTCAAGGATTATAAGCCAAATATCCAACTGACTTTTTTGCTGAAAAGGTAGAGGAAGTAGTTAGGTACCCATGGATCACTTTTCATGAGTGGAAGACATCACCACTCAACCTGTAAAAGAAAAGAAGACAGGTTTCTTAGTCAGTGTTTTTACAAGCTTTATATAACTTTTGTTGCCAGCGGGGTTTCCCTGAGGAGCTGATATTCACTGTGGTGTGAGGAGTCAGAGGAATTTGATTGTCTGTTGTTGAAGGAGCCTTTGCCCACCTGAACCAAGCTGAAAGGGGTTTATTATTAATTGGGAATGGTCACTAGCACATCCTGACCTCTGAAACATCCACAGGTGTTCTCTTCAGAAGTGCTGTTCCTTCAAACCAAGCCTGTGTTGGGCAGCTGCATGATGGACAGGACACAGGCTTGTTTCTTTTAAATTCAGATTCCCCAAAAGTGGGTGATACACTTCTGAAAGGAGCAGAGAGAGGGACTGCTCAGCAGCAGCAAATCTGATTTATCCCATAGCAGGGATGTGCACCCCATAGCAGGGATGTGCACATCTCGATTCCAAAAGCTGGTCTGTATTGACACAGAACTAGCAGCATGTTTCAGACCTTGCACTTCTAATTAATGAAAAATCTGACACCTCTGCAAGTGATGGCATTCCTGTTCCTGCAGATAGAGGATTCAGGCATCACATGTCATGGCATCATGTTGCCTTTCCACAGTTACCGTATGCTTTGTCATCACATCAGTGTCCTGCTTCAGAGCAGGGTGTTTTGTCCAGGAATGAACCTGGAATTCTCACCCCTATGGATGCAGAGAATAAGCCTGGTGGACTAGGATACTCCTAAAATGAGTAGTTTCCCCAGAGAAGGATTTACATATCACAAGGGATTACATTGCAGTGATGGGTGCCTCAGATAAAGGCTAAAGATCCAATTGCACCAGCAGGAAGGGGAGCATCCAGTCTCTAAAGCAAAGTCCTGCTTGCTGCCTTTAAGGAAGGTCAGGCACAGAGTTGCTCACTGCCAGCCTGTGAACTTGGGTGTCTTGGGGATTACTTGTTCTCAGTTACATTTTGGAGCAACTGGAAATCTTTCAGGACAAAGCATGTGATGATGATAAGCATTCAGAAACACATATGTGTACCCTACCTACCTCCCTAAGACTCCAGCTGCTGTCTTCCTCTTTGTTCCTTTGGCTCTTATGAACCCTGCCTGTGATTTCAGCTGGTTCCCTGGTGCCTCTGGAGATCCTGCTCCACAGCTGGCCTCCACTACACAGACCTCTCCAATACATGAACTCTTTTTCAGACCAGATTTACAGAATGATTTCTCCTTTCACTGCCAAACAGTGCCTTCAGTATGATGAAGAACAGTGCCTTCATACACTTCTACCTGGGAAAAAAAAAGACAACAAAAACCACCCCTCCAACTGCCTTTTTTTCTTCTGGAATATTTATGGCAAAATCTTTTCTGAAGTCCTCAGTACTGTCCTGAAGAAAACACATGAAGGCAGTAGCCTTTTTCCTTTCCCTAGGAGTGGAAAATGTTCTGCTGCTGCCCATATATCCCGCAGGAACACATTGCCCTGTGAGGTATGGTTAGACCTTGATGGAGAGTAGATGAAGAGATTACCTGCTTTGTTTGAGCCTTTCTCGGTCTTTCAGAGAATTACTCTTATCTGGAATACAAATTTTCATTTATAGTTTCTTTTTGTTGCTTATTATGAGAGGTTATAATGGAAATTTTTGGAAGGTATTTGGACAGCCATGCAGAGCTGACAGTTTTACCAAGTTTGAACAGTGGAAATAAAATTGTTGCTGTGGTCCTTAGTAAGAACTGTGTTCTGAATAAAACCTTAATTGGTTAATGACTTCTCGGGGGTTTTCCTGAGGACCCAATAGATCTGTTTCCAGTTGTTGCTTAAGTTTCTCTTCAACTCCCCTTTCTCCACATAACTTGTAACTTTCCAGTTTTGAGGTTCTGCTGCTGACCTATAGTTATATTCTGGCTGAGGTTACACTTGAAGGTCAGTGGGAACAGCTCCTCATGTGCATTGCAAATCATAACTATTAGGTAGTGTTACCTAGTAATCATTACTTTAGCTAATTTTAGTTGTTCTGATCTCTCAGAATTGTTGAGGTTGGAAGGGACCCCTGGAGGTCACCTGGTTCAACCCCCCTGCTCAAGCAGGGCCACCTAGAGCCACTCACCCAGGACTGTGTACATACAACCTCTGAATATTTTCAGGGGTGAAGTCTCCACAGTCTCTCTGGGTAACCTCAGTCACCCTCACAGTGAAAAAATGTTTTCTGATGCTCAGAAGGAACATCCTCTTTGTGCCCATCACCTCTTGACTTGTGCAATTCAAACTGTCAAGCTCCTTATATGATGCCCAGAGTGGATTTGTTCTTCCTGTTGGAGAAACTTCTTGTAATCTTCCATAGCTCTCTTTAATCCACTCTCCTTAAGGTTGAATCTTCTTCAAAGGTAATTCTGAAGCTAAAATATTGGCAGTTCTCAACTGCCATCACATTAAAGGACTACCCCCTTTCAACCAAGAGATTGTTCTTCTAACACATATTTACACCCAAACCAAAGCTCAAAACACATTAGAACATGAGATTTCTTGTCTAACACTCACTAGAAGTTGGAATGGAAATAACATCTGTGACTGTTCCGATTTAAGAAAAGCTGTAATGCTGCTTGCTTTTGCATTTCATGCTCCAAGAAACGGATGTGCTTTTGTATTTCGCTGAGTCTTACTCTGCCCTGTTGTACCTGCTGCAGCTACTGTGCACTGCTCAGGATTTGGAGGCACTGTGAGAAAGAGCAAGATCAGAAAGCACCTAACATACGGTCTATCTGTAGGGACAGAATTTCCCATTCATTTTCAATATTCAGAGCTGAACCACGAGTTTATGTACTTGTTTGTAAGGCACTTGCCTATGCAAATTCCAGGTCAGTGCAAGTAATCATTTGGGGGATGCAACAGGTTAATTTATTCGTGTGCATGTTTCATTTTGTCCCCATTTAAAACCTATCGTTATGCTTTTGCATTAAAACCGTTATCAGATTTCTGGAGTTAATGAGCCAGAGAGACTAGAACACAGCAAATTTTCTTCCACTGACTTGGAAAAATGCAGTCATTAAAAGAAAAGACATCACTTGTTATTCCATGGGCCTAAAGGTTGTTTGTTTGTTCATTTGTTTATTTATTTATGAAAAAAAATGAGAATGACAGTGGCATTAGACTTGGAATGACATATTTCAGAAGGAATTGAACAAGCTTTAGAGATATCTGCTATTTGAAACTTTGGCTGATGTGTTAAAGATCTCTGCTTTTGATATTCCCTCCAGCTCCAGAAAGAGGTGAGTGCTGAGTAAAGCATCTGGCCCTATCAGAAAGGTACCAGCTGTGATGCCAGATGTGGTTTGGTGCCTGTGAAAACCCTTTGCTGTGTCACAGCTCTACTGTAGGCTGTCTGGTGTGCTTAACATTCCCAGGGATTCAGGGTGAACTTCTGTGGGCAACTCCATGTAGAAGTTACTGCTGAAACCAGAATACAGGTTCCTCTGCATCTCCTCAGGGCTTAGCTCAGTGGTAAGCATACAGTTAGCATGCATCTATGGACAGGCATGCAGGCATGGGGATATCCTAAATGAACCTATTTTCCCACAGAAATTAGTATGTTAACAAATAATCAACGTGTCCTTATGACTAAACAGGCATTAGAAAGGAACAAGCTAGGAAAACTTGTGTGGCCAGTAAGCCTGTGGTACAAGGGACAAAGAGATTCCACTGGTGGTACCAAAGATTCCTCCCCAGGTTAGGGTGAACAGAAGAGGCTTCCCCCAAGATGCTCTGCTGTGCTATGTTAATCTACCCCAGTTCTGCTTCCCCAGTTGGCCATTGGCCTCCCTGCCCCTTGTTACCTTGTATGTCCCTGCCCTAGAAGGTTCTCCACTCCAGGTTCCCCCATTGGCCCTTGCCCCATCACCACTCCCCCAGAGTTTCCCCACTGGCTCCCATTCCCTGGTCCCGCCTGTGTACCGCCCCCGTGCCCTCAGATCATTGGTCTCTGATGCTCCCTCTGCTCCCCTATATAAACCTGGACCCTCCATTGTTCTTTGTCTTCATCCCTGATCCCGTCACGTGTGTGGCTGCAATAAACCTCTCCTGTGGAACTCTGTATGGAGAGAGACCCTTCCCATCTCTTTGCTGTCAACCCATTTACAGGAACTATCCGTGCGTGCACACGTGTGTGTGTGTGTAGGTTTGTGTGTGTGTGCACGTGTGTGTGTATGTGTGTGTGTGTGTGGTGGTCCTGCTGAGCGACTTCTCTTTGGAGATGTTTTTGGGAAGGTCGCAGCTCCTCGCGCTGCAGCAGACAGTTTGTGACAGAAACTTGTCGCTGTTGCAATGCGGACGCACAGAAAAAACACACAAAGTCCAGGGTCAGGTTGAAATGGCAGCATGAGCCAGCTTAATGGCTTTTTTCCCAAGGTTTTTATAAGTTAGTTTGCAAAAAGTGAGTTAAATGGCATAAAGTAATTGGTTCTCTGGCCATCCACCCCTCAGGGGGATTGGCCCAACTCTAAGACATCTGTTCCCAAGAGTTTTTCTAGTTTAAGCCATAACAATCTGGCAAAAACAAGTTGTAGGTGTGAATATTTATGAAACTAGTAACTCTGTTATAGTTAGCTTGCATGGGCAAGACAGAGTTCTCACAAAATGCTAGAGAGCTGAAGAAATTCACTGCTAAAGCCTTTTCAGCATTCACAGAAACTAACCTTTTCAACTCTATATCCAGTCACTATAACCAAGGTAAAGCTAGCCCTGACAATTGCTGCATAGTTACTTGAACTCAAGGTGCTTCAAAATGCTGCAGAAATTTCTGGAAGGATGCAGAATGTGCCAACAATTCTGTCTCAGCGTGGTGCTGAAACAGCTGAGCTCTTCTTCTTAAATCTCCTCACTGTGGCTAAAGGACTGGACTAAAAGCCGGTCTATTGACAGTGTGCCATTCCTTGCCTTTGGGAATGGGAACGATGGGCAACCTTGTGTCCCAAGGGAGACCCATCACCCCCACTGGCCTTGCTGCCCTGCAGATCCCACAGGAAAGAGTGGGCATCTGCTGTGTAGGAAGTTGTCTTAGCTGTGGAAGTAGCTCCAATTTTCCATACTTGAAAGCAAGTCCGAGTGAGGAAGTATCTCCCTCACTTGTTGGGTTTGGAGAATATTTAAGCTGCTTAAATGACACTTGATTTCTTTATTTTTTTAGATTTCCAAAGATTTCAATTCTACATGAGAAAATTACTTCAAAACCCACAAAGATTTGTTTAAAAAGGGCAAAGTTCACTGGGAAAATGTTGCTAATGAACTCCTCAACCCCAAAATTTTAACAAGCTCCAGAAAATTACTTTTTATATAAAGACAGCATGAATTCATCTGAGTCACTTTATCTACTTGTCAGCACCAGACTATAACACTGACCAAAATGAAAAATTGCTAGAAAAATTTTAATTGTAGTTGAATAGCCATTTTAATTTAACAGATGTTGACTAGAGCTAATACACACTTTACAAACTGAGATCCTGAAATGAAGAGCCTCATTAATTTAGAGAGATGAGTTTTTTTTTGTTCAAATCAGAACATCCCAGAGAGCAGATGAATGAAAAGATTTAAAATCTCATCTTCACAAAGTCTAACATCAAAACCATTTTTGTTTAACAGTTTATTAAGCAAAATGGAGCTAATTTCTGCATGTGTCTCCTTAGAAACTAATACTGTTGCACTCATTTTGCCTTCTCTCACATCAAAGATATGAAAAAATCAGCTCTGTTTGGGTGTTTTTCTGCTACAGGGAATCTTAGCTGGACACCTGGGATTCTGTAGTGTTTTATTCATTTTAATACCTTACTCTTTAAAATTTAAAGGCATTTTAGTGAATCTGCTGTTACCAGAACATTGTGGGAAACAAGCAACAGACATTGTAGCTATTTCTTCAAAAGGCCTCTATTTAAAAGGCCCTTAGCATCAGAGGTCTTAATTCCTTGAACTCACTCATAATTCAAATCACCTCAAAAAATTGGACCTTGCACCCTTGTTTACAGAAACAGAGTCTGAACTTGTGTTGTTCGCAAGAATGTATTTACTCATGGATTTTCTGTCAGGCATAATCCCCACCTTTCTGAGACCAAATTTCATCTAACTTAATTAATGCATGAACTAAACGGTTCTTTAAAACATTTAAGAAGCAAATGCCCATACTAAAATTTAAAGACGGTGTCTCAGACCAGATTCCAAGGAATATGAAAAATTTCTGAAGGAGAGACATATGGAGCACAGGGATTCTTTCATTTATTATCCTCATGCCTGTGGGGAAATAAAACATTTTAATTGTGTCTGAAAATCTGTTTGCAAACTGCTGACCCAGAAGGATTGCCCTGGAAATAATTTGTTACAAGCTTCTTGGTGAACTACTGTGTGAACTGACACACAGACATCTTCTGCTGCTGGAAGGAGAATTCAGATAGTCGCAGATATTCCCCAAAATCTAAATTCTGATACAAAGCTGCTGCAATATTCACCACCAGAACCTATGAGAAACATAATTAAGTGATATGGCACACCTTCTGAGTGAGGCTGCAAGAACTGGTTCTTTGGGGATCAGCATGCTTTAATATCCAGAACAATTATCAAACCCTGGATTCACGAAAGAGAAATCCCCAAGAGCAGGGTAATTGAAGATAGTTTTACAGGTGCTGTGTGTTGCTGGAGCAGGGAAAAGCATCCTGGCTCTGGAAAGGGTTGAAAATCTTATAAGACTCTTTGCAAGACTTTGTAAACACAGACAGGAAATAAATAAGTGTGCTCCTGTGTCTGACAAGAACTGTATAAGGAGGAACTGGGGAAATGTAAATTCATTGTGTTTTTCAGAAGATGGTATATGTATTTGTTTTCTTTCATGAAACCATGGCAATATTCTGTAACAAGAGGAAAGGAGATTGCTTGTTCTTGGTTGTTTGATGAGCAGAAATATAATGCTTTTTCTTGTGCTCTACAGCAAGGTTTCCATGCATGCAGACCAAGACAGAAAAACTGTGTGGGTCAAAGAGGCATCTTGTTTATGTGACACATCTAAACTCTCTCTGCCAGGCGTGGGTGAGAATGTGTGCAGATCCTTTGAGAGGAGTTCCTGAGAATGTGGCAATGTTCTGCCAGACCTTAGGGTTCCGTGGTCGGCTCCTTGTCCAGTCCCTGCTGTTGGCTGGTGGTGATTCTTCCCCCCAGCCTTTCCTAAAGGGAGCCCCAGTGTGTGTGGTGCAGGAGCAGATCCCGCAGTCTGCAGAGAGTCTGGACAAGGGGACACCTTGGGAGGAGCTGCAGCAGAGAATGGGAGAGCCCCTTCTGCATCTGTCCACATGCAAGCTCTGCCTGGGTAGCCTGAGGAATATTAAACTCAGTGTTAAGTGTTACCAGAATGGTCATAGGGTTTTTTGGCACAGGGCTGAGGTCCTCTGTGAATGGCAAACTTAAATCTCGCTTTGGCATTTGCTGCATTCTCTCTCACCAGCAGTGATCACTCTGTGGACCACACACCAGTTATGAGGGAGAATGGGCTTGGCTGAGAAGCCACTGAAACCCCATGGCTAAAAATTTTGTGGTGGAGCTGGGTGGAGCAAGGCATTGCCCAGTGAGGCACTGGAGATGGAGCAGGTACAGGTGATTGCAGCATGGCATCAAAAGCAGATTCCCTGGGCTCTGGGCTTCTCATGTGTGCTCATTTCAATGTACTTGTGTGTTGTGAGATGTAAGAAAAAGATGTCAAGCCCCCACAGGACTCAAAGCTCTCTTGGAAAGCCTATTAATATCGCATGTCTTCCTGCAATTTGTACCTTTCAAACTTCTCTCTCTGCTGCAGAAGCAGAAGCAGATCTACTATGAAGACAGGTTCTACATTACCTGCTAAACTGAAATGTTATGGAAGAAATATTTGATTTCAGTTTTAGAAAGAAATACCTGAACACAGAGAAAACCTCCCACTCTAAACTATCTGCATTTTTACTGGAAAATAAATCAGTTCAATAGCAGGTTTTACTGTTACAAAAAATACATTACAGCTTCAGGTAACCTGATAACTGAGCCCAAGCTATAACTCTGTGAGCAGGAGCACTTTCATCCACAGCCCAATGGGAGAGAGCCCTCAGCAGTTGTCCAAGGGCACAGGGGAAAACCTCTGCAGAGCAGCAGGTACCACACCTGGCCACTGCTCTGTGCAGCACTTCTGGACAGAAATCTCAGACCCAGCAGCAGCATCCAGCAGCTTGATTAGCTGTGTAAAATGGATTTTATAAAGTGATGGACAGAGTGGTACAACCTGTAGTCTGCAGGAGCAGGTGAGAGGATGTGATGATGCAAAGGCTCTCACAGGCCTGTGTGCCTATGTCCCTGTTGCATCCCTGCACCTTGGAGACGTTCTCAACGCAGGGCTCCTGTTCTGAGAAGCCTTCAGGCCACCTCTCCAGGGATGTAGCTCAAGGAGCACTCTCTAGGGCCATAACTTTCCAAGTTTCCATGTAATTATATTGGTTTATACAAGTAACTTTCTCCAAATTCTGCTGCTTTGCATGGTCTCTCTCCCTCCTTCTGCAAAATTAAACTGTTTTGATTTTTGTCCTAAAACTGCATAAGCCTTTTTTTTTTTTTTTTCTAAACAGATTATTTGCTCATTTCCTCTGAGTTTGGATACATTTTCTTTATTTTCATCTACATCAGGTCCCAGGACAAATACTGGTAAAACACTCCACCACACCTACCATAACTGGTTCCCCTGTAAGACACGTGGGTGTTACAGAATTAGACAAAAGAAAGTAAACCGGGACAGTTTAGCTGCTAATGCTGTTTCCCTGTAAGGTTATAGAACTTAGCAATGTGTCCTAATGAGAGAAATATCTCCTTTATCAAGGGAAAGCTATTTTTAACTGATTCTTTTAATTGACTTGCAGTAACTCCTTGCATGGAGCAGTGGATGTTGAGTCATCTTAAAATCTTCTTTTCTAACTTCCTGCAAAAAATCATATTGGTTCAGAATATATATAATTTTTGTATGCTAAAATCAAAACTTAAAATTTGGATTTGGGCTTTAGTTCTGAGTCACTGTAGCAGAATATGAAATTAAAAGAAAGGGAAGAAGGAAGAATTTGCCTTTTTTTATTTACTGTCCCTTTTGCTCTCTCTAGAAAGCTTTGTGTGGATGTGATGTGAAAGTAGCAAAGCTGACTAAGGATTCCAAAAAAGTCCAAGTGAAATGTGAGTTGTATTCTAATTTCTGTCCCTTCCATTATTCTGATTTTGCTGTGTGACAGGCCACTTGTTTTATCACTCTTCTTTTAGAAGCCAGTAAATACATGAGAATGCCTGTAAGCTGAAGTCTTCCTGATCCTTACATGAGGATGCAGATGGGGGAGAGGAGAGCATGGAAAGGGTGAGGATGCAATGGGAGAGACTACTTTCTATCTGTTTCTTTGACCGAAAAAATTGAGGTTAAAGAAAGATACTCACCACTCCTGTTTTGTCCCACATTGCCCTACAGGTGGTATTCCCCAGATGTCCTGAGGGGAGACAGGGTCTCTTTAGTCACATTTACCAGGCCACCAAATGAAGATTCTGGTGACTGAAGCATGGGCTGTCTATCTTTGATATGCCGGTATACTCTTCTCGTGTAGTGAGACTCTCAGGCATTGAAATGCTTCCAAGCATTTCCAAGAAGCAGAATGCCTCACAGTGCTTCCTCTGGGATGTATTGTTCTACATTACCTTCTCTTCAGACTGAGCCTTGAGGTAATGTTTTAGCCCTATATGATCAGGAAAGAGTTTTGGTCTGCATAAATTTAATCTCGTGTTCTACAGATTTGCAGGTAGCAAGAAAGCGTTTTTCTCCCCTATGCACAGACTTACCTTGCAACCTACAACAGAGCAATTAGTGTTACAAAGAGTTAGGTGCATAAATTCAATCCCCTAGATAACAAGTACATATTAGCTGCATGGTTATGAATTAGGTGTGTTATATTTATAGAGAGCCTGGCCCCTGGACAGTCACCAAATGTAAGAGCAACCTGTTCTGTACGAATGCTAAGATTAAAAAAAAAAAACAAAGTCAAAGTAGGGTACTGCTGCCCATTTAGAGTCCAGGAAGTCCTTGCATCTGAGCTGGCACTGATTATTTTCAAGTGTTTTGTAACAATAAAAATAGACTCTTTAATTACGATGTGAGGTTGCAATGTATGTTAGTAAGCAGAACTAACATCAGATGACTGTACTGAGCAATCTGTTCTCTGCAGAGCAGGGTGGTAGAACATCATCAATTTGAGAGCTCGAGTACATTTACTTTCAGTAGGGCTCAGTATCCCAAGCCACTAAACCAAGAGACAATTTTGGTGAACCTGAGCTCTCACACCAGACCTCTCCTCAAAGGGTTCTCATGATGGGGTTATCCATGCCAGGACACAGAGCCACAGCTTTTCTCATGTTGCAGGACACAAAATAACCTGGAGAAATCCCTTCCTACACACCTGGAAATAATAAATTCCTGTCTTTTAAGCTGGTCAGCACAACTTCACGGGTGTATTTGGAAATATTGCCTGCACATGGGCAGGCCCCCATTCCTCTTTCCTGGGATGTAGCATACAGGACACATGTGCTCATCATTCAACAGCAGATGTGACACGGTCGTGGTGCACTTTGTGTCCTGCCATGGTTTCCCAAACTGTCTGCAGTCAGCTGTGTAGTTTTTAATGACACAAGGGTTCCAAGCAATCTGTTCAATGCAGGTACTTCATAGGTCTTTAAAACAAGTAGCTGGGATTTGCACCATGCTGTGGCTTCCATCCCATATCTTGTAAGTCCATCTCCAGAGAGTGAGATAGACAAACACTGCAGACACATCCACAGGGTGCACGATGCCTGAGCTGTCCCCATACTTTGATCTCTCCAAGAGAAAGCCAGGGAGGGAACTAATGCACAGTGAGTGTGAACAACCAGGGGCTCTGGCAGCCTCAGCCCTGGATTGCCACATTGCAGTAATGTAATGTGCATGCTGCACCACCAAATAAGTTTTTTCCAAAAAAACCCACATAATATGTCTTCATGAGCATACTAGACAATGGAAAGTACTAAATCAAATAAATAAATAAAATTCTACTCCTCTCCACATGGGCACTATCCTTTTAAAATTTTATTTCCTCAACCAAATATTGTAAAATTATCCCAAAGTCTAGGACAAGATGATGAGTTCCTTCCCAGAAAGGACTGTATCCTTTTTGACTTCTCATACAGTGTGTGAATAGCCTTTCTGCTGGTAAATCATGGACTTCTTTTTTGGTTCTTCTATTTTTTTTCATTAAGTTATGTCTAGAATAATTAATCAGATTGATGTTTTATTGTTGGCATTTTTATTTTTTTTTTCTGTGGGATTTGCTCAAGGGTACCAAAATTTTAATTGTCCTATACCGATACATAAGATGCCTAGCTTACTTTTAAGTGTCAATATCATATTATTGGCAATCCCTAAGCAAAGATTAAATTTAGGCTTTGCATAATTTTATTCCTTGCCTTCAAAGAGGCCACATTTATATTGAAGTGTGACATGCAGGAGCAGAAAGAGCTCTCTTTTTCTTTTCATATGGGCATATAACTCTTCAGTTACTTACACTTACAAGACAATGCATTCTGAAACTTGCAATGATAACAGAAAGTTTTCAAGCAAAATAAACCTGAGCAAAGCCTTTTCTCAGTATTCTAAATCATTTAGATTACAGAAAATATTATAGATTTCTCTTCAGCTAGATGGGAGTGGTGATTAGCTTTGCAATGATAATGAGACCAGTAGTACAGTTCCTAAGGGTATGAAATGTTCACCTGCTTTTAGAGTACAGTGATTGCAGAAGAGTCACAAAGCCTCCTAAATCTGTGTATCCCAGTTAAGTTCTCTTTTTTCGTAAATGTAGAACAGCCTTTTAAAATCCCACTTCTGGTATCAGAACTCCTAGGATTCTCCTGCCAATACCACACCACGTGTCCCTAAATTATTTTTGCCTGAAGGAAAACTACACTTTTCCCATCAGTAAAGTTCATTAGAGAGCTGGAAATCTGCTTCTATCTATTGTGGATCTGACATCTGCTACAGAGATCTCACAGAATTCCAAAATGGCTGAGATTGGCAGGGACATCAGGAGTCATCCGGCCCAATACTCCTGCTCAAACAGGGCCATCCAAAGCTGCTTGTGCAGGAGCATGTCCAGACAAATTTTGAGTAACTCCAAGGATGGAGACTCCACAGGCTCTCTGAACAATCTGTGCCAGTGCTCAGTCACCCTGACAGTAAAAAAGTGCTTCTTGATGCTCAAGAGGGAACCTCCTGTGTTTCACCTAAGATGCTGCTATGTGGTGTTTCAGTTTCAAACCCAGCCTGAACATACTCTGATTTGAGAGATTTATATTCTTGTTACAGCAGGGAAACTACAGATTTCCTGATAGTGCTGTCTCTCCTGCTGTTGAGGAGGTGAGTGGTCTTATTGTTAGCACAATGATGGTAAATAACAGGGCTGAAAATATTGTTTGGTGTAGCATCTCTCCTATGGCACTCACATGGTCTATTGAAAAGGTACCAGGATATGTCAGCTTTTTACTGTTCTAAACTTCAAAACATCTCTGAGAAATATGGAAATGTTGTTATCTTTATTTTGCAGTGGAGGAAGCCAGAGACAAGAGAAGGTAAGTAGCTGCCATAGAGGAAGGCACTGATCCCACTTGCCAGAGACTTCCCTGCAGTGCTTGCTCACAGGGAGGTTATGGCTCTTCTCCTCACCTGATCGTGATTATGTCCTTCACTGGAAAAGATTTTATATACTGCTGGCTGGACAAAAACTTTCCCTTACATATCTTCTCTGCTGTCATTGATGATGTATGTTACCATGGTTCACTGAGGACATACCTCACATGAGCCTGGTTTGCAGACAGAAGTACTTTTTTAAACAAAACAATAATTCATTCTGAATTCTAAAGTCAAAACAGAATGTTGGTGATATTTACTTTTTTTATCCAGACTATTTGAGGTAACATTCAAAGTTTTATTTTCTTATTTGCATGTATTATATGCTTGTAATAAAGACTAAACAAAATATTGGTCCAGAAATAAATCCTTCCCATTAGATAGATTTCAGATTGGAGAAACTGAAATGAAGTATTCTGAGCTGTTTTCAGTGTAGGAGAACTTGCACGTTCAAATCCGGTGAGTACTAGCTGTGGGTACAGTGGAAAATTACAACTAGATTCTTATTATGTCAAACTCCTCCTGCCTTTGTTAGCTAAAAACTTACAATATCAGCTCTTCTTCTGAAAATGGTTGTATGGCAGCAGAATTGTGTAAAGGAATGTAACAGGCTCGCTCTGACTTTAGAGCAGAGAACACCTATAACCATAGCAGGCATAATACGACCTGGGGTTTTTTTGACAAGAACATTCTTCCTTTCAGCCTCCATCTTTATATTATAAAATAAAATGATGGCATTAGCAGGCACCTTCCTACTTCTAATTCCTAACAATGATGTTAGACAAACTCTACTGACTATTTGTCACCCCTAACCAGACAGCTCTCAGTGGAAATGAGTAAGATAAGAGGGTTTTATTGTGTTTTCTCTCCTCAGTGCTGATAGGCCAGCTAATCTTTTTGCTGGAATATGAGACAAGTCAAACAAATTTCTCTAACTTCAACTTTCATAGTCCAGCAGCTATTCATTGATTTTCAGTAGATTTTACTGAAAATTTACTGTTAGTGGTGAGTTTCTTGGTTGCTGTTGTTAGGGGTTTTGCTTTCCTGGTCTTGCTTTTGTCTAGATGCTGTGATCTTCCTTGGTTTGTCCCTTTCTGTCAGGAGCAGTCTCCCTTTCTTACACTGGCACACAGGTTCTCCTGGGAGATGCACCCTGTCGTTATGGTGGGATTCTGGAGTGGTCAGTGCCCTTCAGTGAGTGTTTTGATATTAAAAACTTCTTAAGTTCTGTCATGAAATCTGTAGGAGATCAACAGTTTTGGCATATTAGAAAATATATCTGAGTTAGACTTACAAGTTTCATCATTTTTATCAAGCGTTTAGACACAGTCTATTGGCATTTTTAAGCAGATATTTGCAAAACAATCATTCTCTGCCTTGAAAACTAACTTTTCTTTAGATAAACATATACCTAAAAATAAACATGTATTACTTAAGAGGCTCCCAAGCACTACCTTTGTTTTATCCACTCAAGTAGAGTATCAGTAATATGCAAAAGGACACTGGCATATCTTTAGGTTTTTGCTACATTTGTAAAATTCACAGAACTAGTATTATGTAGATTAAACAAAACGGCAGGCTGGGCTATAACTACCAATGAGGAAAAAAACACCTTGTCTTCCTTTGTGAGATACATAATGGATATTTATACATCTCTTAAATAGTAGACACATCCATTGAAGGGTGCGGTTTTGGGCCATTTCCTTGGGTTTGAACCCTGCACAGGAGACACTACTGCATTAATTTTGTACTTCCCCTGGCTGATTTCTCACCTCCACTCACAGAGATGCAAGTTTGTTCCTTTCAGTGCTGGTTGTTTGTAGCAGAGGCAGAGTCTGACAGCCCCACTTGCTCAACCTCTGCAGCAGCCAGTGAGGGGGGAGGCACTGCTGGCCCCCAGCAAGTCACTGAGTTCGTGTCAGCCCCACAGCTGACCAGGACATCCCTGGAACACTGTGGTAGTGAATGAAATGTGCTGAAAGTGCCCATCCAAGGCACTTTGCTGTGCATGCTAGAAGGTGGCCATGAGAAAGGCTCCTCTTTCATCACCACCAAGCCTTTTGCTGGTGACCTGGAGGCCCATGCTTCTACCAGGGGTGCACCACAGAAGCATGTAGCAATATGTAAATGTGTGTAAAGGGATGTATGGATATATACTGTGTTCCATCAGGAGACACAGGTGCTTCTTTTCCTCCTACATCTTCATTATGCCCATACCCATGATTGCAGCCACTCCCCAAAATGGCTGTGCATCATCCTGAACATGTCTGGTTTTTAGCAAGCAGCTGAGTGTAAGCTTCCTCCCAAACACACAAAATACCACCCTGTATCCACTCAGACTGAACTATTTTCCTTCTGAGATGTCTCTGCTAATGTCTTCTCATTCTGCAATGGGTTCAAATCTGACTTGTCATACTTTAAACATCACCTTTTAGTTTCACATCTGTGTACAACTCTTCTCATATATCTTTCCCATCTTCAAGAGAGCAGAGACTGCACCTGCCATGTCTTTCCATGATCCTTCTCTTTTATACCTTCTACTCCCTCCACCAAAACTTCCAGTATCTCTCACATGATCTCTGTGAAACAATCTTTCCCATGTGCTTTGGTCATTCCTGTTCTCGTGGAGTAGTTGAATACCTTCTATGTGAAAGCCCTGTTTCTCATGACATGATTTCTAGGGGATGAAACTAATAAAAATATAGAAGACAGATGCAAATATTTACTTTAGTGGTTTCCTTGTTATCTACCTCTTCCTTTCTAACAAGAAAGTTTTTGAAGTCCTTTGTTCTTTTAATAGCACTGATGTTATTCCTGATGCTGCTTCTGGGACCTTCTGCAGTTCTCCATCCTTCAGCATGTTGGGAAGACCTCAAACAGCTACAACTGTATATCAGCTCTCACTTTCTTCTCCCACGCTTGCTTGTCCTTTCATCTCACACCTATCAAGACAATATTAATATTTCTTATGCCAATAATTCGGTATCTAACCCTTTGGGAAAACTTTCCCTTGAATTCAAAAGCCCATTTCCTGCTTCCTATGCTGTGTTTGTGTTTGTTTGTTTCTTTTGTTGGGACACAGTACTACCACCTTCTCCCCTGGGTGTTTTAACTAAATTTGATTTTCTTGAAACACAGTTTTAAAAGCCACAGTGGTGCAGATGTGAAGAATGACACAGATTAAAAGCTGAGGGAGTAGACTATCCTTTGTCTCACAGGACAGTAAGCATTTGGAACTGGGTATATGCTGAGTGTATAAACACACAAGGGTGTGTTTTTTCATTTAAAGGAAAGCTATTATCTGTATACTTGAGCAGGCATTTCTGTATATGCAGTGGGGAATATCACTGACACTGAACTGTCTTCTGGGAGAAACCATTAAAGAGCTGCTGCTGGCATATCCCATCTCCAAACAGCACTGTGGTCCACTGAGCAGATCCAAACTTGTTAAAGTGCATAAACAAGTCTGTGCACAAAGGAGGTCTGTATAGCCACTCAAAGGGATACCAAGGATATGTGGCTGTAAGTACACAGGCACTGCAGAAACCAGATAGAAGAAAGATAATCTCGAAGAATTGAAATGACAGTATACAAATTATATGAGAGAATATGAATTTAAAAATGGATTGTTCCAGCATGGGTGGGATGCTGTACATTAAGGAAATTCTGGAGGGAAATGAGTGAGTTTGATCAATGCACAACATTCTTTATCAGTATATTCATGGCAATTGCAAAAGATCCCCAGCAACTGTACAGGATCCCCAGCAACTGCAATTTCAGACCGACAGTATAAAAATGTCCTGTAGTCACCCAGGGCAGAGACCATCTGGATTGTGACTTCTAAGGGAGTTAATGGAGAATCCAAAAAAGGCAAAAAACATGCTAATAAAGACAGGTCTCATTCCTCCCCACTTTCTTCTGCACCATTGTCCCTGATGGGACATTATGCTGAAGCTACATTTCTGGACATAAGAATTTTAAAGTTACTATCTCTTGGATAGTTAGAAAGCTGGTTAGAAAACTCATAAACAGAGAAGGATGATTTGATGTAGTCCTGCTGGGATCATCTCACAGGTCCTAGTCTGAAGCATTATTAAACAACTATCTTGTAATGCTGACTTCAATATACTTATACCCAGAAGCCATGTAGAACTGAGAAAAGCTCCCAAAAGAGAAGAAAAAACTCCTAGCCTCACACTCCAGTATCTCTTAGCTTCAAAATTGGGAACTGCATGAAAATGATATAGTTTCATCAAAGGAAATGAAAAAGTCCCAGTAAGAGAATAAAACGATTATAGGTGGCAGAGAGATTACATAAAAGCATTAACCTAGAAGCTCACACATATACTCCTTTCCAAACAAAGTTTCAAAGGTCATGAGAGACTGTGGTTATATAGCAGAGAAAAGAGATTTCTCGGGGTAAGGAATATGGAAACAATCTCCAAACTAGAAGAATCACATACTCAGGCATGCTGAATGTAAAAATACTTCAAGACAGTTCAGAATGAATTCAACAAAGAGCCAATTTTTTTATTTGTTATATGAATGTTAGTAACAAACCTTTTCCAGCCGTATCAGAAATGGCATGACTTTTAGAACACTTGTAGGACCAAAAGATAGCTGAATTGTAAAAGGATTGCTCAAGGAAGATAAAGAAGCAGCAGAAATGCTAAGTACAATATTTCCATCAGCAGTTAATTTGTCAAAGCCTGAGTCTGATCTTACTCCCCCAGCCTTTCTTTACAGGAGAAAGAGTAGGGGAAACATCTTGGTCAGAACTGCCAGCAAAAGATGTTTCAAGACAACTTTAAAAAGATCAGTAGAGCACTGCCAGAGCTGGTAACATTTGCCCAGTGGGTCTCAGATAATTCAGACTGGAAATGTCCATGCTCTCGGTTGTGGTGGATAACCTATCACTTAAATTAGCCTCAGTACAAAAGGAAAGGAATATAGAGCATACAAGTTTTTTAATAAGAACTCCTGGGAAACCTTAGAAATTATGGACCAGGAAGCTGTACTTTTGAACTGGGGAGATTAGTAGAAACTATAAAAAATAACATTACTAGCAGTATACATTAATTTATATGATTTAATAGGGCAGAATTAACATAGTTTTTGCAGGAAGATGTAATGGGTCTCAAGCCTGTTTCAATACCTGGAGAATTCATTAAACTACTGCTTATCAATATTAAGGTGGTTTATTTACCAGGCCTGGATTTCAGAAAGACTTTTGACTGTATACCTATCCAAAAAGGTTTTAGAGAAAGTAGGTTGCTGTGGAGTAAAAGGGAAGGCCCCCAGCAAAAATAATAGCTACCCAGAAGATACAAAAGAGGACAGGAGGAAATGATGGATTTCAAAAGTACTGTGTTGGGACTTCTATTGAATACATGAGACAGAAAAGGGGTTACATAAACTGATCTCAAGACATAAGTATATGTAAGTTTTCTGACTATACAAAATTATTTAGAGTGGTTTAAAATAAAACTGATCACAAAGAGCTGCAGATTATATTGAACTGAACAACTGTTGACAGCTGCAAAGAAATGCACTTACAAAAAAGGTTTGACATTAACAATTACTCAGTCAAAAGATGGATCTTAGATTTATTGTGGGTTGTTTTGTAAAAATGTCATCTCAGTACTCCCTATAATTTAAAATGAAAACACAAGGTTAAGTACTATCAGGCAAGACATAGCTTTCAAATATCATTATAGTAACAAATAAACTTGATCACATTCCTGCATTCTGGGTTTTGTTTATCTCACCTCTAAGATACAGTCACAGATGAGCAAGGAGAATGATTAGAGGTGTGGCACGCCTTTCAAGCAGCATGAACTTAAACCAGAGCACTCTAATTGTAATTAGTCTGCAACAGGTTCAAAATAAGATTGTCAAGCTTTGTCAACTTTGCATCAAGTAAATTCATTGCAAAAAAAGTCTTAGATACAAAAGTACAAATAAGTTGGACAACAGATAATATGAAAATAGAAAAAAAGTGTCCAGTAAAGCCCCAAAGAGGACACATAACAGAAAAGGTTGTGGCAAGGTTTCTGTAATGAAAAACAGTAAAAATCCATGCAAGATTTTGTGGGAGCAGGATAATCAGTGGGTCTAGCACTGGCTGGATGTCAGGTGACTTCACATGCTGTTCTTCCAGGTGTCCAGTGAAAATTTATCTACGAATGTTTTTACTCACAAGTAGAAAAACACACTTGTACAGATTGTTCCTTCTAGAAACACAGCAGCCTTTGGTTAACAGTGCATCACTATTTTGGCTGTATTCAGTCCATTGTAGTTAAACAGCTGCTGTCCTATTCCCTTCATGCTAATATTTGCTGCTTAACATTCCTGCTAGCAGAGAAATATGAAGATTGAGCAACACCTGTCACTAAACCTTCCCTTCTTTTTTTAAAATGTTTCTGTAGAAGACTTATCAAGGCTTATATCTGTTAGCTTTCTAAAACTTCTGCTAAAACCCCTGACATTTTAAAAGAAAAAGAATTATGTCAGGCCTTCTGAATACCCACATTATATATTCATAAACATCCCCAGCCCAAAATCAATCCTGGACCATAATCTGTTTACTTCTTTTCTCAGACATGGACAATCTTTTCATATCCATAAATGTCAACATTCTGTATGTTGATTAAAATTCTTGATGGATCTGAAAGTCTCAGCCACAGACTGCAACATGGAAGTTATTGCCAAGATTTATTTTTATTCCCCTTGTTACACTGGCCTCAGTTTTTGTCCTGTGATTGAGTAGTTAACTTCTGCCAAGCCACAGGTCATTCATTCCTTCACCCTCATTTGCAGGCATGTGCTGTTTGCAGGAAGAGGGGCCGTGTCATTACCTGTGGGTCTCACTCAAGGAAACCCTCCCACAGTGCACAGTGATCCCCAGAGACAGGTGCTCTACCCAGGTGGTCTCCTAAGTGCTGGTAGCTTCCTACACAGACAGAGCAGCTTATCACACTTTCAAGTACAAGTTTGGTGATGGGAGAGCTCAGCAGTCTGGGAGATCTTGAGGACTGAGAACAACTCACCTCTGAAGAGGGGAGCTGTGTGAGTGCTGCTGTTCATCACCTGCTCAGACATCCCCCATGAGTGACACTGCAATTTTCTGACCTCAGTTTCAAAGTTCAGATCAAGGAATCAATCCTGGACTTAACTTTCTGTTTCGTCTTAGGTTTCTATAAATACACTGGCTTTGCAAATGTAAGCAGTACAGTCATGCCAAATGCTTTCACAGAGAACATTATCTTCTGCTCTTTTTCAACTACTAAAAATTATTTTCTTTTGCTTTATTTCATAAAGTAGCATATTTATTTTTAACATGACTACAGTAATAAAACATCTGCATATGTATATAGTGCCGGTCTTTCAGAAATATTCAGGAATAAAATCATACTGAGCTCTAGGGTGGTTTCAGTGACCTGCCCAGTGTTCATGCTTTCCTCCTGCTGAAGCAATGCCTGAGAGCTGTCTATTTCCCTGATAGGTGCTACACCTCCCTTGATACAGGTGACTTGGTGGCCCTTATTCTTCAAAATGTGCAACTATCTGCACTGTGTAGAGCAGCTGCAGAAGGGACAAACAAGAGCATCTCTCTCTGGCTTCCAGAGTGTCAGGCCTCCCACGCAGGCTACCTATTGTGAGGTGACAAATGATGGGAGGGAGTCAAACCCTGTACCCTTCTGCTGTGGGCAGTGCTGGGACATCTGAGACACCAGCAGCTGAGGTGAGGATCTGCTTCCCCAGCCAGTCTTTGGAGAGATGTGTCCCCTCTGCCTTTTCTCACACACATGAGATATAATCTATATGAGATATAATCTATATGAGATATAATCTATATGAGATATTAATCTATAGTGACTTGAGACACACAGATCAGTTGCAAAAGAAGATTCTGTGGGGTTTACGCTTCGCTTCAGGAGCATTTTGGTGACCACCAACTTGCTACAATAGTTGCAGCCACTGTCACACATCTTCCTGTGGGAACAGTCATGAGAAGAGCAGGTGGAGTTACTCATTAGACTGATGGCTTTCCAAGGCAGGAAAAGCAAGAGACCCCTCAGTGACCTGGTACTGCAAATCCCCCACCTAGTGTGTATTTCCGGATTATGTCTGAGGCAGGTAAAGCTCTGCTGCACAGGTGCCAGCACAGGTTGGCATTGGGGCTGCAGATTACAGGGTTATGCAATCCTTGCTGGCACTATTTTTATGACCTGGACTGGAGTTTGACGCTGGCCGTGTGCAGGACAGCAGCGTAACACAGTGGTGTAGCTTTTGGTTGCTTAGCTCTGCATAGATCTGGTTAGAAGTGTATAAATAGCTGTGAACAAACAGACTTAGAAAATTGTCACCAGCAAAGTACTGATTTGATCGTGCCTCTTGCCAAGCGAGCATTAAAAAGTATTTCAGATATTTATTAATAAAAAAGTCCCTCTTTCATGAGAGAGGAAGGGAACTTTCTAAAGAGTTGGTCTGTACTATTGCCTGTTTATTGAATATGTCTGGCTTGTGAGTGCTTTATTGAAGGCAAAAAATTCTGCATTGAGCTGTACCTCTCTCAAAAAGGTGATGCAACTTTACAAGCAAAATAGTTCAAAATGAAACCCTGGGTGTTGCCTACACCATCCCCTTACATCTTCCTTCAAGAAAATGGGAAAACTATCCTCTTAATCCCACAGGTCTTAGGAATTAATACCTGAAAATACTCACTGACAAGCACATCAAAGGCTGTGGTCAGCTGCTGTACTGCCTGCACCAGGCTTCTGACAGACTCCAAGGCTTGATGGCAGACTCACAGCAGTTTCTTGAGGGATAAATGGTTTGAGCCATGACCTTTCCACATGTCCCCAGGTATTCCTCTGGCCACTCAAATGAGATGTGAAAGAAGTAGTCCCCAGATGCTCACACAGCTTGAACTGTGAGTTATAAACAACAAAATTTGCCACAAAACTGTTCAGAAAAATACAGATAAGTACAGACAAACTTCCTTTACTTTTGATTGTTTATTAGAGGCTGATTTACCAAAGACCTTGCAAGTCTTAAATTAGGATTTCAAGGATTTTAAAGAGTGCAGGTTCAAGCGATTTATAAAAGAAAATGCACTAATTGGTTTAGTGTTCTTGATATCTCACAAGGTGTTAGTTTTAAAAACAGGAACAATACTTGTGTAGAATTCTAATTTCTGGGACCAAAAGTTTTGAATTTGAAGACCTGGATGATTCTGGATGATCTGGAAGACATGAAAGATTCTGGATTAATTTACTGAAATGTTTACCAAAAAAAAAAAAAAAAGCCATTGTGACAGTTTCTTGAGCAGCCTCTGCACCTGTAAGTAGATTAGCAAGCTTTTTCTGTGATAGACAAGGATCCAAATGTGGGGAGGAGAAGGAGAGGGTGATGGAGGTATGGAAGTGGCCTTTGGAGACCAAGAAAGCTGTAGAGGATGTAAGGACATTTCTCCCATCATGGGTCCCATGGAAATTTTATGCAAATTAGTACCCCTCATGGAGGAGCAAAATGAAGCTGTAAGAGAAGCTGAGGCAGGGATGCCTCTCTCACTGTGCTCCTGGCAGAAAATGCTGCCTCATGACACCTAAAAATTTCCTAATGTTAGAAGAGGGCTGCAAATCAAGGTAGTAATATCAGGCAAGTAGAAGCCCAACAGAAGCTTTTTCTGTTGCACTATCTCTGACAGGAGCTTTCTTTAATCGTATTATGGTAAACCCAGCATCAGGTCTTTCCCTTATGTTGTTTTGACAGGAGAAGGGAACTGGCACGAAGGCTGTATCTATATTAATGAATTAACCAACAGTAGAAGTGCTCTGAGGCCACTGATGTTTGCCCTGGTCGTCAGCATGACTTTGGTCTGGGCCAACCAGCACTTTCTGAAATACCTCCTCAGCCTGGATTTGGCTGTAGCACAGGACCAGTCCTAAGAGAAAACATGAAGATATTTCTGCAATTTTGTGTTCTTTAAAACAAACCCATTGAAATATTTTCTCTGCCTCTGGTTCTCTGCCTGCCTTTATTTTATTTTTGGCTACTGACAGCAGTTCTATTAAATAGCTGTTACCCCCATAAGCAGATGCCAGATAGAAGTGAGCTATTAAATACCAGCCATCAAAGTCCAGTTCTGTCAGATTCTTTATTCTGGACCTACTGCAAGTCTGATGGATAACTAGACACAAAGGTATCCACAAGTGCCACCTTACCAATGCCTCTTAGCAGCATCTTAATTTGGAAGTTATTTTTTACTTCATTGTCATAATTTCTTAAAAACTCCATTGAATTTTATTTTCTTCTCTTTTTCCTTTCTCCTCTTGAAATGAAGCACTCCAGCTTTATTTAAAGCTTCAGAACAGAGGTCAAGCTACTTGCAGAGGCCTCAGACACACTTGGATTAGACTTTGCAGCACCTGTGGGTAAGAAAGTGGCAGCAAGCTGTGCGGGTGGGCTCCCAGCAGGAGGAACTTGGCACAGAGCAGCTGGATGGATGGCAATGCCTCAGCCCTGTGGGCTGAAGTACACCTGAGGGCTCACTTCTCAACCTATTGTACTTCTGGATATACTTTGGATTACTTCAGGAGGCCTGGAGATGCCTGTGGAACAGGGAGAGGACTTAACACATAATTAAATTTTTTCTCTCAAGCAGTAGGCCTGTGGCTAACAAAGTGTTATTAAATACAAGCTCTAAAAATATTCAAATCAATGAAATACATATTGCCAGAAATGTATATATCATGTCCTTGAGCCACCAAAATATTGAGTACATAACTTACAAAATTATGTTGTCAAAGCTGCACCAAATTCACACACACACACACAAAAAAAAGCTCTCTGATTTTAAACAGCACTAAACAACTTCACATTCTGTCTTATTCAGCAAGTAGATTTAATTTTGAAGGTAAAATGGGAGAGGCTGACCAAAATAATATTCGGGTTAATTCTCCTTCAGGGATGCTATGGCACTGGTTGAAATTGGTGTGCTGAAGACAAAATGAGCCAGTTATTTTGGAGAGTGAGATCCATCTCCAGCAGCACCAGGCAGGGTGGATACCACTGCCACAGGGAGGCTTCACTGTCTTCCCCAAACAATGCTGACAACAGTTTCTCACATGAGCAGCCTAGTCCACGGTGTTTAGCACGAGAACTGTAGCTGACCTTGTCACAGAAAATCAGTTCCTTGTGCCATGATCATGGTACTGTTGCTGTTTTCATGTACTGCTGTGGGGGTATTTATTGGCTGGGTAAAAAGACAGCACCTGAAGAGTTGCAGTAACACACTACACTCATTACTAGACATGAGAATTACAACCACTAGCACATTTTTATACCTTTAATTGGAAATCTCAAAACTAGTCCACTCTTTTTAAAACCTTTTAATACTGAATGAAACCACCCAAACAATAAAAAGGTGAGTACACTGGTAAAATGCTGGTTGTGTGATGCTCATTCTTAGGCTAGAAACCCACCTGGTAGCAGTCACCAACCTCCTCTCTTCCAGGTCACAAACTCAAGAGAAATTCAGCATATGGATAGTCCTGTGGGCAAACATCATGACCTCAAAGCTGTATCATTCAATCCAGCTGCAGTTGAAGACATAAAGACTAAGGTTCATAAACAAATTTGGAGGTGCTGGCACCCCTGTAACTGAGAGGTTGTGTGACCCTGAGACTGGGATGGCAGCACCTGTGGTACTGAGTAGGGGATGTTGTCCCTGAGGTATGACAGGGAGGTACTCAAGCATCTCAGTGCAACACTGGGCAAGGAATTTCTGAGAAAGTGGTGCTCAGAGTTTAAAAACATTTCCTGATTACTTAAAATTCGTCTTTGACATGCACAAATAACATAGCCTCCTTTGAAGGTGTATCTGAAGTACACCTCAGTGCCTGTGTGAACCCTGTCCTACGTGTATAGATCTATTCTTTAAGAGTGTGTATTGTTTTAAATTTTGGCCTGCATTTTCAGGCTCCAGAACCAAGCTTCTCCCTTTATCCGTGATGTAGCACAACATTTTCAGGTTACACAAATTCATATCTGCTTAAAAACATACTAAAACCAAAGTCAGCACATAAATCAAGGTTGAACTAAGACAGAAATCTGTCTGGCAGGTGAAAGACTGCTGCTTTATTTACTAAGCCTTGTAATCTTTTAACTTGCAGTTCATTGCCAAAGAAGATCATGGAAGTACTCCAGCCTATATCCAAGTGTTACAAGTCTATATTTGGTACCACACTGAACTTCTGTAGTGAAGGGTGAAAAAGATTGCCAAGTGTGAAAGATTACCATGCAGGTCGATAGACAAGGAACAGAGCTGTGTTTTGGAAGATGTGAGAATCTGTGCATTTGTAGATATCAACACAGACCTTTTCCTAGATCACTTCCATCATGCTGTGTCTGAACTGTCTGAACTGAATTAAAATCAAAGAGTGCTTCCCAAATGGTTTAAATGCAGATTTGGATTTTCACAATTTGATGATATGATACTTTTAACTATCTATTGCTACTCATTCATTAATAATTTCCTTGGTTGGTATAGACATATGGGCCTCTGTGGACTCTTCAGTAGTTCATTGACTGGGCTCAGGAGGCTGCTTGGGTGCCCTTTTGCCTGTGTTTAGTGATCAAAACTTGTGTGAGAAGAGCAGGAAAAGAGTGGAAGTCTTTCAATTTCTATGCAGTCTACTACCCCTTGGTAGAAAAAAAAACCAGTAAAAGTCCTCTAAAACCCCCAAAGACCACTCCTGTAACTGGATTATTGGTGTGGGCTCAGCATTTTAGAGTGGACTGTGGCAGTTTGAGGTAATGGAGAAAGGTAAATTGCAGGCAGAGCAAGTTGACTCAGCATTACCTCTGAAGCAGCCAGTCAGCCCAGACTGATGCATTCTCTGAGAAAAATCAGAGCTTTTTTCACTGTTATTTTTAAGAGTGTAAGCATGGTGGCCCTGCTGCTGCTATTTGTAACCATGAGGAGGAATGACTGACCCTCTTCTGCAAGGTGCAAAGGGTGCAGTCACATGTGCCTATGTGTACTCTCACAAATGTATTCTGTGGGCTAGAAAGGAAACCTAGGGATAGGCTGAGAAAGGATTATAGCAAGTATTACTGGTAGCCTGGTAATACCTGGTGTTAGCCCTTAAAAAAAGATATTTTCCTCTTTTGCTGTGTTTTCTCTGTAAATGAGCAAGTATAAAAATTAAACCTGAAATAATTACTTAAATTTAAAAATGGAAAATTGCTTAGGATTATTGTTAGACTTCAAAACTTGATCCACCTACTCACATAGGCTTGAAGAACTGCGATCATCTCACAAGAAATCCATCTAGTTAAAAAAATCCAAACATCTTAAATATTCAGATATCACTTTGCTGTCAGGTTTCACAAGGAATTTCTGATCTTGTGCAAAATGCCCTAAAATATTGATAAATAATTTAAAGCACACAGAAGCAAACTGCAAGCCGTACCATGTTAATAAGGGAAAGGTGAATAACTTGGAAAAATGTGTCACATGAATCCTTGTTCCCTACGATTGTAGTAGAATCAAATACCTCAGAAGTTTATAACAATGCACCTTCCCATTTTGATGCCTCTAGAACATTAGTTTTAACAGCAGGAAGCCCTGTCGGAGCAAATATCTGCTTCATGCACCAAAAAAAATGACACTGTCCAGATGCCTCATAAAACATTGATTGAAAACTTATTTCCTCTTTTACTTGCAAGTATCAGGCAAGGGAATATTTCCCACTTCAGCCAAGAGTGGCAGATATTTAATTCCTTCATCTCGCTGTGCTATTCCCCACCCAGCCTTGAGGGAAGTGGAAACCTTGGCTGTGAAGCCAAGGGAAAGGGTGGGACCTGGAGCCAGGCTGCCAAGCAGTGCCATCTAGGGGTACCAGGAGGACAGGGTCCTCTGCAGAGCTCAAACTAAAGGGATAAAATATATCCTGGCTTGTGTCCAAAAGCTGATCGAGTTTTCCATCTCTGTAGGATGGCCTAAAAAGATATAAAACACCACTTAGTTCTTAAAGCCTCACAGCCTATGAACCCATGAAGTCCTATAAAGATCTCTGCAGTACTTTAGTGGCATAATTAATGATGCTGCTGTTCGTTATTAATTTGCTTTTTTTTTCTTTTTAATCCTGTCTCTGGAATAAAAGTGTGCTTTGATTAAAACATCTGATAGATCCACCAAGCCTGAGGGGATTTTGGCAGAAGTTTGTGTTACTGGTGATACAGGTAAAAAAGCAATAAAATAAGGGATATAGTGGTGACATTCAGGAACTAAGTAATGGCAAAGGTCACAGACAGTCAACAGAGATACTCTTACTGTCTATTCATGTACCTGACTTCCTCAAAAATTAGTTCAGTATCTGGGATAGGATTCTGCTACCTTGTGAGGTGAAGTGATGGGCTTTCTAGTCCTCTGATCACAGCACCAAGCAGGAGCCCAACACCCAGATGAGATTAATTGGGAGGTTGCAGCCCTTTAAGTTGTTCCATTGCCTCTCCTGGAAGGAATGGTTTTCTGCAAGACCCAGATCCAAGCACTTGCACAGACGTGATGTGGAGTAAGATGGAAAATTATTCATTTTTCATGATGTGAAGCTTCTTTAGGCAGATGGGTGAATGCTGTGGTGTGTGCTGGGAGAAGGAAAGTTATTACAATAATCAAGACTTTGTGCAGCTACCTACTCTGTTTCTTAATTTGCAACATAAATAACACGGAAGCTGCTAAGATGCTGACATGCTTAATGCAAAAAGCAACTTTTGTTAGGATCTAGTGTAGCACAACTCTACAAGCCGTAGCTGAAATAACAGTTCTTTCACTCGAGAAAATGTGTCAAGATGCAGAAAAGGTCAGTGCCCTAGGGAGTCTTTGATTTTGACATGAAAGAGAGGTTAGGGAAAAGAAATGTTGTAAACTCCCCCTTGCAACAATGAATTAATTTAAAAAGAGATTGAGTAACTCAGGATTATTTAGGAACGCCCATGTCACGGCCAGGAAACCAACTGGAGTAAGAAAGCAGAAGAAAATAGAGACTTGGTGGATTGTAGAATTCAGACCAGAAACTGGGGGGCATGCTTTTAGGGAAGGTAATTTAGGCACAGGAGCAGCTGACTGAGGTGGGACTTGGATTCACTATTATGTTCAGATGCACCACACTTGGATGGGATGTCCTTCATAGATGCTGTGACTCCCCAGGGAGCGACTGGCCAGCAGCAAACATCACTCAGTGCTTTGCAGAGGCATGTGGGGGTCCACCCTCTGTTGCTCTGCACTCTGACAAGGTCTCTGACCTGTGCTGGACAGGAGTTCATGCCAGTTTGGCATGATTGCCACATACGACCTTAGCCTTGAGGAATCACAAATCTGTCCTCTGCCATAACAATTCTGGATGACTCTTCCCAGAACTTTAAATGTGCTAAAAACCAGTCAGTTACCCATCAGCCCAATGATGGATTAGGTACTTACTGCTAAAATTCTTGATGTGTTCTTGCAGGGGACAGAAGCAACCACAGCTACCCCCTGGTAAAAGCTTTACCCCTTTACCACTTGGAACTGATGATAGACTGGCCCAGCACCATTCCCAGTCTCACGTGGGTGTGAGGAGGTCTAGGATGCCACAGGCAAAGAGCAGACTTGAAATTTGTGCAAATCCCTGCTCTGTACTGCTATGAACAACTGCAGAGGATGCAGGGGAGTTTGGAATGGAAAAGCTGATATTCTGAAATAAAGAACTGAGCTGTATTAGGGCCAGCCAGTGCAGGGCACTTGCATGCCAAGCACACACCGTGTTGTCCAGAGTCTGCTGCTCCTGCTGTGGGCAGCACAGCTGTTCCTTCTGCACCTTGCCACCTTTTCTCCCTCCAAATCCTTGCTGGCTGGGAGGAAGCACTGCCTTGGCATTAGTGTGTGGAAATCTGGGCCTGTGATACAGAAGCTCACTGAGATTATCACAGCTGTCTCTGCCTGCATTAAATTAAATTATTTTAAGCCACTAGGTCCTCTCCTGTTCCCCAGCCTGAACTCCTGCATCGCTTACTAGAGGAGGAAAACCCACCATGTGTAAGTAATATCTGTAACTCCTGCTTGTGTGTTTTGGTGACTTTTCACAGCATGAAACTGTATTGAATGATTCTCTATAGAGGTTAACTGTAATTCTATTATACTTTTCAAATAAGAGTAAATGTTAATGAGTGTAGTGTACAGTTATAGGTGGTGTGCTGGTGCTTGCTGTTTCTATTTTAGGTAATAAAAGGTGCAGGGAAAAGTCACTGAAAAACATAAGGAGGCTTTTTAAATTCAAAGGCAGACAGTTTGTGGATCTTGGCTTCTGGAAGAAGTTGATTTTGGAATTACTTTTCTGTTAGCTGTCAGACTAAGAAAGCTTTCCCCAGAGTAATCAAAAGAAGGAACTAGAATTTGCAGGCCCTCCTCTAAGTAAAAGCAGATCTTGCTGGGCTACATGAATATTGTGTCTTTTAAAGCTTCTGTTGAATTGCAGCAGCCTGAGTATCTTTAAGTTAACACAGCCCTCACTTCCAGGTGAATGCCTACAGTTCTGAAATGCATGTGAAGAAACTCTCCCTCCTCTGCTAGGGGTAACACCAATTCAAGAAGGAATTATAGTAAAAAGGAAACACATAATAAAGAAAACTTCTGATTCACTTAACGATTTTGGTGACATTTCCCTGTATACATCCCAAGTCACTTGATGGGCTTACTGAAGGAACCAGACTCCTGTAGTGGGGGAAAAGAGATAAAATGAGGAAGAAGAAAAATGAAAAAGAAGACATTTGCAAGTGTGCTGCTACAAGGCACCTGTCTCCAGGGATATATGGATTTGTGATCTCAGAAATGAGGCAGTGCCAAGCCTGCTCCAGCTCATCATTTGAAACAGAAATGTTTGTCAGGACTTTAATGAGAATGATGGCCTGAATGTACAGAGCAGGCTGGGACTGTAGCCTGTTGGGACCTGTTTCTTTTGGAAGGAATAAAGAGGGAGGGCACTGTGTGTTTCACCTCATCAGGTATCAATTGTGTATTGTTATCAACGGGTGTTGATTCATGGATGTTTGTGAGTTTACACAAAGCTTAGATCAATATCTCTTAAGAACGTATTTCAGCTAGTACCTTGTGATTGAGTTTAACTAAGGATATGTTTTGTTAGTTTTGAATTTTTAGCATTTTGACTTATAACATGCAGAAAAGTTAACATTATTAGCAGCTAGTTGTGTAGCAGCAGTGTGCATTTCAGGTTGGAGAATGTGTTGTGCTATAAATGAAAAATGAAATTGAATCATTCTTAATGGACTTGACAGCTCACTTGGTAAGAGATTTGGTTTTAATACAGACTTAAATGCTCGGAAGCTTTGACATAGCTCAGCAAGCCTTAAAGCTCATCTCTCTCACTACAGTGTTAGTCTTCTCAGTTTAGGTCAGTCTCTTCCAGTGACTGAAGAAGAGGAAATCACAGCTGGATAATTTAAGTATTAAAGGCCTTAGCACAATAGCAAAAATGGGACTAGAGCAAACATAGACAACTTCAGCCAAAAAGTCCTAGAAGCCACCCGGGCCTCGTGAAAAGGAGATCTAAATTTTTATATCCTGCATTTTGAGGTATGCCTAACCTGGAGGACTCAGGAAGATCTCATCCTGCTTCATTTTCCCCCAGCCACATCTTGGCACCATGCAGAAGTAAGCCTGGACATGCAGTGAACTCTCCAAATCACCCTCCTTAATCCCCATGGGCTGGAAATTGGGATGGAACAGGGTGGGGAGAGCCGTGTGTGGCCCCCCAGGCAGGGTGAGCAGGAAATTCAGGGGATGGTCTCCCTGCCCCAGCAACTGAGACAGGTTTGTCAGGGTTACAGGATCTGAGGAGAACAGGATCTCATCTGCTGCTGCAATCGCTGTTTCCAAAAAGACCTAAGTATTTCTGTCAGGCACTTAACTGAGCAATCTGCACTCAAATGTGCATACAGCTCTGAGAAAAACATCCTTTATGTTACTGAAGTGTGCTTGGAAGTGCATGTGCCCTGCTTCTGTACAAACTGAAGTCCTGTCATCACGTAGGAAAACTAAAACTTGTTTCAAGAAAGACAGATGGCCCTGACATTCAGAATCCATCATTAAAGTAGCATAAAATTTCACCAAACAGTAGGATAGTAGCATGCCCACTACCCCAATTGCTTGTTTCAGGACTGTGTACCTCATGGGAGTGCCTCCACTGCTAGCCAGCAGAAAATAAAGAATTTCCAGGGCTCATTAGAAAAACAGAGATAAAAACATGTCAGCTGATATATGTATTGGTTGTCTCTTTTTGCATTCATGTGATATTTGTTGAAAGAATTTGATCACGGTGGAATTGCACAGAGCTTTTTCCTATTTCAAACCTTGCACCCTAATGTTACAGCTTTGTGTTTGTAACAAATATCTGGGAGGAAGAGTAGAAAATTCTTTCCTTCCTGTCTCATAACAAGAAGATCTCAAAGACAATTCCATTGCAGGAAGGACACATTTAAAATGCATAGGGAATATATTGAGATAAAAAATATCAGTAATAATCATATTAGGTATAAACTTTATAGAATGGTGTGTTATATATTATAGAATGTATAACATATACTACAAACATATATATATACATGTGCATTTCTATAAATTACACCAAAGCCTGACATAAGTTAGGCAAGATGTGACCTAAGGATTCAGATTTCCTCATCCATACCTACTTTGATGTTTTGAGTACTGAAAAGTAAACTCCACAGTTAGGGCTGCTGTTGCATGCAAAAAGCTGGTCTCTTTGGATCTTGTTCCTGGCTGAGGATTACTCTACCTTGCATATTCTGCTGATGTGCAAAAGTACTGCTAAAGTGTTAAATTCAACCAAAAGGACATGACCTGGATATTGCAAAAAGAGGTGTAAAAAAGAAGCACTCACTTGAAGTATTCTCAAGATAAATTATGTACTAGTGTTCCTGGTAATAAAGTTCTCTAGACCATTTTTTGCCATGGTATCCACATGGCTCTTCTGTACAATGAGCAGAACCAGGGTCCTTGTGCAGCCTATGTTGTTTTAGTGCTTTGGAAGGAAAGAAACACTGTCCTGGAAGAATGCTGCTTTAAGCTGTGTAACACCCACAGAGCAAGAGACAAAGATGATTATAGTCAGTTATCAAAAGCATACTGTATTTATATATTGTACACAAGCCATGGGCTAGAAATTCTCAATGCAAACATGAGTACATTATGGTTGAAGGTGTCTAGCAGCCATATACCCTCTAGATCTGACATTTGAAAAACAGGTTTAAAGCAAGGGCACACCTTTGCTGTGACACAACCTGATACTGTGCTTAATACTTGCCAAAGATCTGTATCCCATAACAGTGCACACACCTCAGCATCAAACTCATACTGAGTTATTGAATGAACTATAGAATAACTTTTAGAAATATTCTTAACTCTGAATCAAGCCTTTCAGTGGTGGAGAACACACCATCTCTTAGTTGTCATCATAGGTAGAAAAATAAAGACTCTCTTTCTAAACTTCTTTGTTTATATTTTGCTTTTAATAACTGAATCTCACTGTGCCTTATTCTTCTGACCAGAAGACCTGTTTATATCAAAGATCTATTCCCCAGACAGATATCTGCAGACAGGAAGCAAGTAATAAATCTCTCCTGAATAAGCATTTTAAGTCTCTCCATCTCTGTGTCAGGCATGGTTGCCACGTGGGAAATAATTTTGCAACAGTTTTTTAAACACTTTCATTTTTCTCTGTGATCTCAACAATGTAGGGTCGACACAAGTGGACAGTGTTGGTCCTGTCACTAGCATTGCACAAACATTTAACCACCCTCACAGAATTCCAAGAGATCATCCTGCTGGTAAAGTCAAGTGTTTCTTAGCTCAAGACCCACGTGGGGAGCTCATGTTCAAGTGGTGTCCACCAACACCATAACCAAGCAGAGCTAAAGCTGGACAGGAGGGAGTGGAAACAGGGCTGATGGGGAGCTGACATTATTGCTCATAAAACAGCACCAGGATTAGGTTGTGCTATTGGGGTTCAAGTTTTCCAGTGTACCCATCAGCTGCCACTGCTCAGATGAGCAGCTGCACCCCCGAGCTACCACGTACACTGGCACAACACACTGGTCTTTAATGCCTGCTCTCTGTGCAACAGTGCTGGGGGCTTTTTTCCCTAAAATAAAGATTCTAAATTTATGCAAATAAGATCTTCTCTAGCTAGGCTGTGAGGGATTCTACAAGACCATCCAGACTTGCTACTGCTCTGTCCTCTAATCTAACCTTTCACTTTTTAGTATTGGAGGTATTTTTTGACTCCTAGGTTGTGTGTGATAGGAAAAGAGAAGAAAATAGGGTTTGGATTGTGGTTTTTGTGTTGTTGGGGTCTGAACAAACAAAATGTAAGAACTTCTTTCCCATCTCTATCCCTTGAGCAGAGCTGTGGGGACAGTCTCTCCTGTATTTCTGGGATTTGGAGAAGACAAAAATAGCCCTACCTCAAACTTTCTTCCTTTTCCTTTCTTATTTATATTCATCTCTTTTCAGCAGACCTTAGAGACATTCAATGAACACTGACACTGACTTTGTAACATCTAAATTAACATTTGTCTGATATCCTGTTAATCTGCAACAATAATCAGCTGGAGTCTTTTGATCTAGTAAGAGTTGAAGGGAGATTAGCCCAGGATGGACAACCCTTTTAATTGATTAAAATGATAAGCAGAGAAAGAGTGAGCTGCTTTCAAAATCCTACAGCTCAGTGGACAGAGGAGTGTGCACAGTGTATTTTCCAAATCCCCTAGTTACTAAGCAGCTTTGTCTAAGATCCCCTGTGCACTTTGGGAGTGTAAAAGGGCACAGGTTTTAAATTTGCAGATCAAGAAGTGTAATGATGTCTACAGCAGTTTTGTGTTCTCCTGCAGGGAGAGCATCAGACAAAGCATATGTAACAGATTAAAAGATCAGACAGCTGCTGTAGGTTTGCATGTCAGAAAATCAGCTTTTGTTGTTCAGGTATTAGGGGGAAAAATGGATGATTTATTTGCATATCTGTGTTTAAAATAGACATGCACTAGGGCAACCTTTTAAAATTATGTGCCAGAGAAACTACATTCTTGGTAGCACCAGTGAGAATTACCCCTTGAGAGCCACAATTATCCCTTTCAAAACTGGACTGTAAACTTTACATGTGAAAATGATAAAGAGTTCCATCCTGGTTTTAAAGCACTTCTATTTAGTTCCTGCTGAGCAAGAAAACACAGAGCAAATGCAAACCTAGCGCAGTGCAGACACTTTTGAAAAAAATGGTGAATGTATAACTTTTTATATAAAGTTGTAGGAGGGGACATTTAATTAGGGAGCACCCTGGTGGTCAGTTAATGAAAGGAAAAAAATGGATGTCTGAGGATATGTGTACAACTTTGACAGCAGCCATCAAAGTTATTTTTCAGACAGTAAAAATATACATTGAAGTCACGTTTTAGGGCTGCTACTGACCTGCATGGCTCACTGGTGCCATACACACACACCGTGTGTGTCTACACACACTGTGTGTATACACACACTGTGTGTGTCTTCAGGGGCTGTTGGCAGTGGGCAATAGTTGCACACTTCTTGTGGTGAAGAGGGGTGAACAAAGCCCTACACTGACAGACTGACACATTTCGTGCTATTTTGTATTGTGGTGTGTGTGGTTGCTCCAGAAATACAGATTGCTGTCTGCTGTCCCTCTGGTTCAGTTCCCACTGGATGGGTTTTTCCCTGTGGAATTTAGAAGGAAGTTCAGTGGGAAGAACTCCTTGTGAGAAGTGCTACACAAACACACACCCCCAAAAGAGACTGTAACTCAAAAATTACATAATGCATAATTTTTACACAAAGGGGACACACTGGGAAGTATATGGGAATTGTGAGAGTATTTGACAGAATAAGAGTCAAAAATCTTTGCTCTTGTCAAACATTTTGTTCTCTTTGAAATGGTCAGCTCAAAGAAGAGCTTATGGGAGGGATGAGAAGGAGGAATACTAAGCTGATCTGATTTATTTATGGGTACCATGAGAGGGAGACCTGACAAGACCACACTCTGCCTTTTTTGTAAGTTGACTGCTGATGTGTGAAGATCAGGAAATGGAGCTGCAGAGCAACAACAGCATTCTTCTGCAGAAGGAAGTTTTGGCCAAAGCATCAGGCTGTGATAATGGTCATGGGGAGCAGCTGTGAGTAGCCTGGGATTGCCTCTGCCAGTGTAGGTAGAGAGAAGAAGAGACTGAACTAAGAGACTGAGAACTATGGAGAAAGACCTTTGGATGCAGGCTAAACAGGAGAGTGAAGCCAGGGCCGTGGCAATTTCTTCCTGGTAGATGTGAGAAACAAGTAAAGTGTGTGGTAGTGTCTGTAGGGATCCTACGAGAAAATAAGAAATAAGATGGGGATGGAAAAATCAAAGGTCTCTTGCAGCATTGCTAGCTATGACAAGACATCATTATATTGGTTTATGCCTTAGGTTTTAACTTTTTATAGTTTTCAAATCCTGTACTGCCTAGTGTGTAATTCTAAAGTTTCTTGTGGCCTGTCATGCAGGTTAAACATAACAAGCCTCTCCAAGCTTGCTCTCCAAGGACACCCAGATTGTCCTAGGCCCAAAATGTGTAAACTAAGAGGAGGGCAAACTTGGGGTAGCTACATCATTAACTGAAGTGTTAACTGGAGAATTAATTGTGATATGCAAATAAACCAAACCTATAAAAGTGTGAAGAACTCGTGACTTGGGGTCCATCTGAGCAGCAGCCTCTGGCTCCCCAGGGTGTACCTTTGAAGGCCTTTTAAATAAATACCTGCCTTTATTCCCTTATTCTTCTCTAGTCTCTGTTTTTAGGTGGCCACTTCAGGCATCAATATCATGAAAGACAGTGAAGTTTTCAACTGATATACATTATAACATTTTATCTATAAATTATGTCAATGGACAGAGCAGCTAAATTTGCTTAAGACCATAAAAATATGAAGCAGGAAAACAGGAAAAACCAAAGCATGGAGCCCAGTGAGGATATGTCTCTCTAAAGCCACAGTGAAGGAAGACCCAACCAGACAGTAAATTTTTAAGGACACCTTTGGGCTTGTTCCCCTGGGCACTTTATTCTAGACTATATATTCCTTTAAGCAGAAGTGCTCACATTGTGTAACACACCTAAATCCTGTGCACAGCAGCCTTTTTACAGATCTCTGAGTCAGTTCTTAATCCATTTCATGCACCTTTGACTTGCTTTCAGTATAATAAGTTTGCCAGCCACCTGGACTGCAATTCTCATTATTCTCTGCCTCTGCTGATCTTCTTGGCCATCACTTCTCTGTTATGCATAATCTGGATCATAGTCTGTGCAGATTGCTGTGTCAGTGAATGATGTGCTGTCTATTGACACAGTGAATGAACACCTTTGCTCTTCATCAATGAGCACGGACTTGCTTTCATCAATCTGCACTGAACACTAATCCATTCACAATGCAACTTACATTTCAGACTGCAGGCACAGAATTGCCTTTAGTCTGTATCATCTGGTTGTGGAGTAATGCTGAAACAGAAGCTTTTCCTCACAAGATCTTGTCAAAAAGAGGGGCTAACTTGTTGATAGTACTCTTCAGCAAAGCATGTGTTTCCCCTGCTGGTCATTTGGAATTTATCACAGCATTATTCATCCTTCAGATTATTTGGTAATTGTTTTATCCAATTGGGGTTTTTTATTATCTTTTCAGGTATTCATTGGATTCTATAACAAATGGCTAATTAAAACATACCTACTTCATCTCCTATCTTTGCGTAGCCTGCTAGTTTTGTAACAACCTTAGAACACCAGCTGTTCAATATCTGATTATGCTGTTTATTGTTTCTAATATCATCCACTGCATATTCAGATAATTTTCTCTTAATATTTATTCCACTGATGACATCTAGACCTCTTTTTGTCAATATCTGGTTTGACCAAGCCTTTAATGCTTTACAATTTATCAAGCTGCTGTCTTTAAATATCAGCATCCAGGTTGCCATCAATTTTGTCTTCCTATTTACCTGTAAGCTTCTGTGATGCTTAAAATGTCTCAGTGAATTATTTGTAAAAGCCTTTCTGACTTCTCCCAACCTTTTGGCTAGAATTACCTCAATATATCTTTAACTTTTAATGTTCCTATAAATCTTTTGTCATTGTATATACAGTTAGACAAGTGTCCCTTACCTAGTTTCATTGATACAATTCATAGTCAGGTTTCTTGGCACTGGACATTGGCCCAATTCTCTTATGATCCCCAGGAGGTCCTCTGTTCTCATTTGTGGTGTCTTGGTGTCTGAATGATCCTCATGTTTGAGTAGAAAATGCTGAGAAGCTCTTGGCACATCTTGAGAGAGTGCTGCTGAGACTGGGTGAGCACCGTGAGTGTGCCTTGTTCAATTATTTGTTTTCAGGCTTAAGATGACAATATGATTGATAATAACAGTTCTCATCCTGCTAATTGGACTGGGATGCTCATGGCTGACCTTCTTTTCTGTCTTTTACCTCCTGTGGTGTGTCTGTTAAAAAACCACACCTGATCACTTGTGTAATTCAGTGTGTCTTGTTACTGCAGCTGCTTAATTTGGGGTCATGTCTTCACAATAAACTACACAGATAGAATTAGCTCCTCAGAACTTCAATTAGGGATGGCAGCTAGGATGGGGAATTCACTAGAATCACAATTTAATCTCCTTGACAGATGTTCATAAATGTCTACACCTCAACTGGAAGTATTGTTATATTTTCATTGTCTGTTTCCAGATATGATTCTTAATTTTTGTGTACATGTTACAGAGGCCAGTGGTTTTGATTTTGAAATCTTCCCTTTTTTAAATGAATGTCTAAATATTAAAGTGACCAGTTCTGCTTTACTCCAAATTAGAACCCTGGGGTATTTTTCTTTTGAACTAAGAATCACTCAGTTTAGCATAAAATTTAGCTGTATATGAAAAATTCATCAAGTTCCCTCATTTTTGCAGCAGATTGCAAAGTTTTCTTGTATGTCCTGACCAGGGCTATCAAGCATCATGCATATCCCTCGGGGCTCCCTTTGACATGCTGGAACAGGGACTGAACACTCAAATACACTGGAAGAAGAGGATAAAAAAAATGTAACGTGACGGAAGCAAATATTAACACCTCTTAAAGTATGTAATTTCATTTCATATGGCTCACCTTGCAGTGGAAACCACTGATAAAGACAATGAGATTTGAGAAAAGCAGTGTGAGATAATGATGGGAAATATTTCATACACTGTTACTGTCATTTAATCCAGTGATTATCTAGCACAATATATACAGAAAAATCCAGGAGGAAAAGATCTTTGGACTGCATCATCTTGGATGAACACTTCCTCACTAGGTCATACAGCCACAATTTGTTTCTCTTACTTTCCTAGCTGTACAGTAGCTCAGCTTCAAGGGATGTTACAGAAGGTGCCTCTTGCAGTGACTGTGGTCATGTGCATGCTTTGGATTCAAATGCCTCAAGCAGGGAAAATACAAACTGTGTTTCTTCTGGCTAAGATAAATATTCTAGCCATTTGAAGACCTGGAAGAAGATATATTGGGCCTGCTCTAGTAAACTTTTAAATAACCATATCAGAAAATTTTATGTATGCCTAAATAATTTTTTCTGGACTAAATGTAATCATCTCTCTGAATAACCATTAACTTTCACTGAAGAAGAAAATTTCATAGCTCTTCAAGCTTTCAAGGAACATCTAAAACCTGTGGGAAGTGCTTTAGGTACCAGGGATGATTTTGGATGAGTCTGGAGGACTTCAGAGGTGCCTAGGACTTTCAGGACTGTTGTGAGTCATGTTCTGCTGTGAAAGAGAGAGCTTTCTTTCTCCCTAGCCTTTTAGAGCTTCTTAAATTGTGCCAAATTTAGGTAAAATGTAGGTGTAGTGTAAGTCCTTGTCCAAAGGAGTTAATATAGCAAAATCTCATCTCCTCAATCACTCAGTGGACCTGACACAATTAAGGAATTTATTGTGACAGACCCCTGAACGGAGGGTGTTGGTGACCTGGAAAAGTTGAGGTTCTTGCATTGTTAGTCAACACCCCACTCAGAAAGCATTTGCATTCTTTAATTTCTAGGCATGCTTTCTGTGTAAGTGTGAGCAAGCAGTGCATCAGGGCAAGGAACACTTTTGTTGGACCCTAGAATCCTGTTGTTAAGAACTACCATTTCTTTCATTTAAAGAACTCTGATAACAAACAATACACAATATTGTGACCGAATATTCAGAGAATATATTAAACAAAGAGAAGCACTGTAAGCATTTATGGATAAGTAAATTTTAATTAAAAATAATTCAAAAATATAAGGTTTTTTTGAGCTGTATTCTTATTTTTCTCATTGTCTGGGGCCAAGAAATTTTTGCAGGGCTTCCCGTTATGTGCACTCCCTCTTTTTCTGAGAAACACTAGAAGAACTCTTCCACAAAGGAAAGGTCCAAGGAGGAAATCTTTTTCATCCCACAGTTATTATGAGTATTGTCTGAGATAAGGAAGGCTTGGTGGGCATCCACTCCTGCTGCAGTCAGCTCTCCTGGCAATGACATGTGGATTGGCCCCAAACATGCCCTTATTCCCACTGTTAGGAAGATGCTGTCTCTCTGTTGAAATAGGCACAAAAGCTCAGGACTCTCTTCAGGGTTGTGGCAGCAGGGTGCCTCAGGGGACTTAGCAGCCCTTGCTCTGCGCTCCTGCTCATGTATTTCACACCTCCCAAAACCAAGAATGGATCTTCATTTTATGCTAGGGCAGTATTTTCGGGGCAAAATACCTGTTACTTAATGGTAATTATTTACCCCACACCATATTCTTGATGATGAGCTCTGAACAGTTCCCAGCTGTAAGGGAACACATGCTTTTTTTGGTTATCAAACTTGTTTTTGAATGAGAGATTCCCTTTTGATTTCTCTGTGTCAACAAGTTCATTACCTCCTTTTAAGTGTTCTGACCCACTGACATTTTGCTTGCCATGTAACTCTCTACTGACATGTTAGGACATCCCATTGTCTGAAGACATGTCAGAGATTACTTAGGTTTTGCAAAGCAATCAGTTTTCTGAAAAAAACTTCTCAATTTTTAAATTTTTATTGCATTTTTCCCTTTCAAATCAAATTAGGCCTCACTTCCTGTTGACTCAAACACTTTATAAATGCTTTTAAAATGTGTTTTTCATTGATACTGTCCCACACTACTAATTCCCACTTTTTCAAAATCTTTTTTCAAACTTCACTGAAAGAAAAGAAAAAAAATACCTCTGCTATTCCTTCACATCAGATGAGCTGACATTTTCACTGAAGGACTTTTTCAATATGTTATATATGAGGCTGTATCAGGAGGCATGTGCACATGCTGGCATCTGACATTTCTGCACAGTTTGGCAGACCATATATAGTAATCTCAAATAGAAACATTTTACCTGGCAGAGCCCTACTGAGAGTCTGCAAACAGCCCAGTGAGCCAAGGGCTCCCAGCCCAGTGGGTGCCCCTGTGGCTCCTTAAGCAGCAGTGGGACATCAGTTCTTTCTTAGCAGAGAAGGAGGGAGGGAAAGGTGTCAGGATGACAATAGCTTTAGACTTCATCTGATCAGGTTTGAAGGAGAATGATCATACTGGCTATTCACTAAAAACCTGTGCCTACAGCTTGACAACAAAAGGACCTGTTCATCTACAGAAAATAATAATTTCCCCATTCAGGTCTTTCTTGAAACAAGATAAAGAGGATGCTCAGGTCACTTCTCTCATGTCAGTCAGGCAAGCTCCTTGGCATTCTCATGCTCAGGCTTTTGGGATGCTTATGGAGAACCTTCACAGCTGTGAAATGCACCATGGAGACACACAAAAACCATCTGATAATCAAGTAATTGCATGATGGGGGTTGGCATTACAGACCTGAGACAAATATCCTCAGGCTTTTCATAACTGGCTTCCTGTTGATACCCAGAAAAGAATAGCTCCTCCTTCATTTTCCCAGAGAAATCAAATGGTAATGTTTTCCATTCAGTGCCATTTTGCCTTTCATCTGTCCTCAGATAAATGTTTGCTTCCAACAATTTATGCCCTCTCTCCCAGTTTGGTGTTGCAGTGTATCTGAACCAGTCTCACATATGGCATTGCAGAGGGTTTTGATAGCCACAGATGGTGCATCTGCAAACATTTGAAATCAGCTTCACTATCCAAACCTCCAATACTTGTCTGTGTCCCAAATGGAGCTGGTAAGTGCCTGTAGTTATTCACTCATAAAAAGCACTAAAGGGACTTGTTGGCAATTTAAAAAATCAAAGAAATCTTAATTCCTGATTCTGTAGCTCCAGCAATAATATCAGGAGAAGAATCTTTTCACAGCAGGTAAATGGAAGAAGTTTTAGTTGGCCTTTCTGTGCTTCACAATAATTTCCTTTGCTTGATTTTTGTCAAATCACCGTAGCTAAATGGCATTATTTCTACTTTGTAAAGTAGAAATAATGCCATTATATTTTGCTGTCATTAGAAGAATACAGGATAAGAATTTGTATATGTATTGGCTAAAAATTCTCAAGTCCATTCAAAAGGAAAAGGAAAAGCAGGATTATTAGACAGACAAAACTGACTCACTTATTAGTGCACTTACTACAGAAATTTAAAATTACTTGTCCATTTGAAAAATTCAGATAACTTTCATTTTCTGTGTCAGAGGAGTACCAGCACCCAGCAGGACTCAGCCTGGCAGTATCCTTCACAGACACTTGCTGGTGAGCTAAGGGGGAGAGTAGGGGAGCACAGAGGCACAGCCAGACCCTGCTCTAATTTGGGGTCAGCCCAAGGGGGTGTTTCAGCTCATGTCCGTGGCCCAGATCCCATCCACGTGGGGATACAGGCTGGCCCTTGCTTCAAATGCAATTCTGCACCTGCCTCTAAGTAAAGGTAGGAACAGGGAGAAACACTACCCTCTGCACTCCTGTGGGCATTTGAAATGAAATCTGCCATTCATTCCATAAGCTCATCAGAAGTCCTTCCCCAGCTCTAAAACTGTTGGGCTGAATCCATTATAAAAAGTAGATGGCAAGGGAAAGCAAAGAAAAAAAAAGGCATTATCCTCATTTTTCAAATGGTGCATGAAAGTCCTGAAAAGACCTGACTTACCTAAAGTGTGATAGAAAAATCTGTGCCAGAGCTATGCTACATTTCAGGTGAAGTGTGCCAAAGCCAGACTGGGTCCTTACACTGATTTATCCACAATCCAAAGGCACCGAAGATCCAGTGAGCTGTGGGAAGCTCCTGAGGATGAACACATGAAAGGATGGAACCAGGTGGATAGTAAATGGAAAGATGTTCCCATAATTAGGGTTGTCTGAAATAAGTCCAGAGTTGGGAAAGGAGACCAAGAGAGAAAGTAAAGCTGAGCCTAAGGAAAATGGAACAAAGGACTCTTAGAAGTTGAGAACATACTCTGCTGTAAGAGATTGAAGCAGGATAGAAGGATTACATGGGTAGAGGAATGGGTGAGGAAACTCTCTAATTTTGGCAGCTGCAACTTTACTAAAAAGGAGCAGTAGAAAACAGAAGGTATAAGAAAGACAAGTCTGTTTCCCAAGGATGAATGAAGAGGGTGCAGTGGTGTCTTGGCAAATGTGTGTACATTCTGTGAGGAAAGAGGGAGTCAGATCTTTTAAGGGCCTGGGTGTGAGGGGAGGAAATATCTCCTAGAACCAAGACTTGGGCAAAATGGGCAGTCAGAAGAGGTCAGTATTCAAGCAAGGCACTACAGCCCGTGCTGCCCTGCTTGTGGGGAGCCTGCTTAACCTGTGGGGGGCTGCAACAGCGTCATAGCCCTCCTGCTTGGGGTCCCTGGTTCCTATGAGGGTGCCAGGCTGGGAGCTGCAGTGGGGAGCTGTGGCTGGACAGCAGGAGAGGAGAGCAGCGAGGGTAGGAATGCAGAATAAACCCACAGCAGCTCATGTCTCTCACAGGCATGGTCTTCCTGCCCAGCCATCAGTAACAAGCAGTGTTAATCCCCAAACTTGACAGCTTTTCTGCAGTTTCCTTAGGAGTGACTGTGGTTGCTGAGGACTGACACATCCATGCACAGACCACTCTTCCCAGATTTAAATGGCTGTGAAAGGAACAGGACTCTGAGTTTGGCTTTCCATGCAATCAAAACCAGCGTATTTTTGCAAGCAGGAGAATGAGCACAGAGGCTGAGTTTCTCTCTCACTCTACAGACTTTCACTCTTACACAGTGCAGTCTGAAACCATCACTGTTCTAGTGAGGAAAATGTGCAGTCAACTGAACATTAACTGTTTTGGACACTATTACTACAAAAATAAATAATCAACCAACTTCATCTCTGAATAGAAAAGTCTGCAGTGGGAAGACTGAGTGAATAACTGAGATGATTGCTGAGGAAGAGAGAGAAATAACAGTTTACAGTTCACAGGATCTTAATGGATAATCAATGTGGTAAATTAGGATGTGGCTGAAATTACAGATACAGCAATTAAAATTAGCCATGAATAATAGAACACAGCTCCTCTAGAATAGAATAGAAAGTGCTGCTAGACAGAAGCAGAATAATACTGTGCAAATGTACAGAAATTTAAATTTTTAAGAGAAGTTCAAATTGGCAAGGGATGTGCTCAGTATCTCCACTGATACTTTTCACAAGCTTATAATAGGTAGCTGTAAACTATTGTTGGAGAGGAATTTAATTTAATTGCATCTCCTCCTTATGAACAACACTTTTTGAAGCACATTTAAAGCCAGTGCTAAGGTGTCTCTAAATTACCATTCAGACAGAGTCTATTCACTTCAGCTGGCCACAGTGTGCTGGTGCTTTCCCCCTTGGTCTATTGCTCTCTTTTAAATTGCAGAAACTATGTTATGAACAGAATAGCCAAAAGCTCTGTACTTCCAGCACAGTGGCTTTTCACAACCAATGCTGGAGCTGCTTTTTACCTAACAGGAGAAAATGGCAAACCTAGAGAAAGGACAGGGATTATCTGTCCTTTCTGTTTCCCTGCAAAACTCCTGCTGCAAGTCACTACTGACAATGCAATGCAGAATGGAAGTCATTAGTTCATTCTGGCAGAAAGATTCCCACATTTTCAAAATTTTCAAAATATTCAAGTATTATGTGATTATGCTGAGTGACTACATGACTGTAAAATTGGCCAAAAAGCCCATATGTCATTAGATTTCTACTAAATATACAGGTCCAGCTTCATCAGGCTCTATGAACTTGTGTGATTTCAAGGTGTGTGGACAGTATGACTGAAATCCTTTTTTGCCAGATCTGATCTTTAGTTTCTCTGTGTTATCATTGTTGACCACTCAAGCTTTAAAGGGTAACATTTTTCTGCTAGAATTCCAAGCATATACTTTGATATTTTCCCCTTTTAATTTTGTAAAATCCACTGATGGAGGATACCTGAGGCCTCTCTAATGTTTTTTTTAGCTGATGGGAATCTCAGCAGAAGATTTTTGTCCTAGATGTGCATATGTGCTTTAGGAGAAGATCATACAAAACACCAGTATAAGTAAGCTATTTGTTTTCAAGGTAATACCAAGAAGATAGAAGCACACAGTTGTAATAGATTAGAAAACAGTAAAAAAAAAGGCCATTACTTTGCAGAAGACCTTTTAACACTCTGCAAGATGTCCCATTCCAGCTGACACATGGCCAGCTTTGTGGGCCTGGGACAGACATCAAACTCTCTCTGAGGGTACCTGTGCAGGCTCACAAGTGCCTGAGCATGATGTGCCACTTGCTAAGACTTCTTATCAAGCCTAAGACACACAGAAGACCCCATATTTAATCTTAAAAACTACTTGGTCACAAAAAAGAGGCTTAAACACATGGGTGTATCTGTAGTTCATACATCCTCATCATTCTGCCTCCCAAACTGAATCCTCGTAACTCCTCCTCACAATCCAAATCAGAGGGCAGCCAGGATGGTTTAGCTCTCCAAATTTTCTTCAGCCCAAGTGTAGGTAACACTCACAAACATTTAACTGAGGGTCGTAAATACCAGTGGGGATGGGCTCTGCTAAACCCCAGGGAAGATTCAGTGCTGAAAGAGACAATGGAAAATTTGAGCTTTGCTATACAAACATGATTATGCCTGTGACATGCCTTTTTCTCTTTCTTTCTCTTGTTCTGCTTGTATTCTGGTGAATCTTTGGATTCTGCAGCAGTTTGCTAATTGTCTGTTATGTTATAAACAATCTTGTTTTGTTGTGTTGTGGTTTTTTTTTTTTTTTTAATTGAGCTGTTTCTAATGATTCACAATTAATTACAACAGCTCTAAATTTTCAATTTAAAGTAGTTTAAATTATTGCCTAGGCTTTTCCCATAGGCAGAAACATGTTAGCAGTACAGTCCTGGTGAATCAGATTTAATAGGCATTTTGAAACAAGCACAGCTGCAATTATGCCCAGAGAATTTCTGCCAACTTTTTAATAGTTTATTTTTATTGTAAAAACATCTTTTAAATACCTTTGTTTCTCCTGGGATGGAAATTATTGTTTTAGAGTATTTCATGCCAAATTTTTACTTAGTATGCTAGCTAGTAATTTATTTCTTATAACCTAAGAGTCATGTTATCTTTCAAGAAAATATAGAACTAATTCAAGGTAACATGCTGAAACTAGAGGTATTTGTGTTTGCTGTAACACATCCCATAGTTATTATTTTTATGTTACTCCTGATGTTTTAAAGTGCTATGCAAACATTAAGTGAATCATAAAACATAAGAACTCTTTATTGCTCTGTCCTTATTTTATAAACAGGGAAAAGAGAGCACAGAAGTGCCCTGCCCATTGCAATAGGGAAACAAAATTAGAACTTTTGCTCCCATCTCTCAGACAACTCCTGAAAATGCTTTGTGACTACCCAATTGTGAGAAAATTGCCTTTGATTTTACTTCTGTAATAAGATTTGGACTTTTTCTTCCTTCACAATGTACAGAAAAAAGAGAAGATGCTTACATTTTATTCATTGTTGTTGATAAATGTTGTGTATCCAAATTTTGCACCATTTCTCCATTGCAGCTTGGAATCCAAATGAATGCAAAGCAGTGCTAGCCAACACACGGTACCTATACCTGTATTTTCCATCAGACCACATTATGCATATTAGACTGAAAGCTTCAATTTGTCCATCTGAAGTCCAACCTCCAACAGGAGCAACTGTCTAAAGTATTTATGTCCTTATATAGATGCCAGTAAAAAGAAAGCAATAGACACAGTAGGAAATAAATTAGATAGGTATTTTTTTTCCTACTTGATTAACAAGAATTAAGGAAAAAAAAAGATGGAAAAATAATGTGAACATATTCATAACCACATCTTGATCATAGAAATTTTACAGTAAAAATGCTACTTAGATGCTCTGAATGAGGAACCAAGTAAATACCTTTGAATATGGCTGAATTTAATTTCATTTGCTTATCTTTTTTATAGATAAACCGTGATCCACTGACAGTTCATTCTGAAAATCACTCATTTTATTAAATTCAGCTTTAGCAGTATGCTGAGCTGAGGCTCCAGTCATACCTTTGATGGTGACACCTCTCTTATTTGGTATGAGTCCAATGTGACTCCAGTGATTATTCATATCACCATTTTCATTTTAGATATTTCTCTATTAACCTTCATCTCACTTTTTCAGACTGTGCTGATTGTGGTTTCCCCAGTCTCAGAAACAGCATTACAGGAATATGAAAGGATAAAGAAGGGAAAAACCATTTCACCAAGAAATCTGTTCTACAGCTCAATTTGTGTCACTAGCAATTACTATTGCCAGCATTCACATCTTAAATACTTACATACTTATATTGAATTTAAGCACATGTGGAGTCAGGTCAGGTTTTAATATCTCCTTATCTCTGTGTTTAATTTGACCTAAGTATGACTTCCCGACCCCACTTTAAGCAAGCAGATACCTGGAGCATGACAGAGGACACCAAAGCAACAAAGATGATAAATGTCAAGTAAAAAACCTGAAGAAGATATGAATGATTTTCCATGCAGGCCAAGTAGGATGACATGGAAGTCCTAAATTTTAGAAACACATCTCTACCATAAAACAGCTATAGAAATAATTATAGAATAATCTGTATTATATGACATGTTAACACTGTTAAAGGTTGGGGTTTTTTTTATTCTTGGCAGTGTGCATTCCCGTTGGATTGCTTCAGAAGTGCAAAATATATTTACTGAGCCAGAAGGACTCCTGCTAATTGTTCAATGGCTCTTGCTGTGCTGGAGAGATTTTGAATTTATATTGTTGCTCTGACTGCAAGGCACTTCTGATTCATTTAACATTGTTTGGACAGCTGTGAAGAGAAATAAAGTGGCACGATATTGTTTTCCTATGCTGATTTTCAAGTGACATAATTGCTTCAAATATTGCCTGAGATACCCACTGAGACAATCAGGAGACTCAGTTTTAAATGAAGCAATATGTATCTCAACACCGAAAGCCAAACTGTGCACTGCAAAGTGATGGAGGAAGTACTGGAATAGAGATCCCTGCTAAGCCCTATGTTTTGTACCTACTTGCCTGCCAGAGGTTACATACTTTGAGATAACAGCCAATTTTTATGTCAGACATACCAGGCATTGCCTTAATTCTGTAAATTCCCTTTACAAATAGCAGCAGAGATATTTGTGTGCCAATTGATTACTCTTTCAATCTTTTACAGGAGATTGTTATCATGAACAACACGCAGTTATTCCTTCAGAGACATCATTTGTAGGTTGATTGCCTCCTTTATGTCATGAAGCAGTCTTTTGATTAAAGAGAGAAATGAGAAATTTTATGCTACTTCCTGATTTTACACCTCTCAGTGTAAATGTGTGTCCTAGCATTACTCTTCATTCAGAATTACTGCTGATTTCCCCAAACACAAGCTTCACCTCTGAGGCTGATCCCCCAGCCCACTTGTCCAGTGGCAGACCTGTAGATGCTGAAAAAGCTTTAGCAGTGAATTTCCTCATATCTCTAGCATTTTGTGAGAACTCTGCCTTTCCCATGCAAGTTACCTATAACAGAGTTACTAGTTTATCAAATATCCACAAGTCACTGCCAGTGACTTGTTTTTGCTGGATTGTTATAGCTTCAACTAGGAGAACACTTAGGAACAGAAGTGCTAGAGTTGGGCCAATCCCCTCAAGGGGTGGATGGCCAGAGAACCAATTACTTTATGCCATTTAATTCACTTTTTGCAAACTAACACATAAAAACCTCGGGAAAAAAGCCATTAAGCTGGCTCATGCTGCCATTTCTGCCTGACCCTGGACTTTGTGTGGTTTTTCTACATGTCTGTATTACAACAGTGACACAAACCTTGTTCTTTCCTTTATCCATGCTGGCCCACACAATATCAGGTTCACCCTTCATAGCCTTCTTTCTCCCTCATACAGATGCTCTGGTCCCATTTGCCTCCCAAAACCAAACCCAAAAGCCTTGTGCCTGGAGCAGACTCTAGCAGGGTGGTTTGCTTCCTAGCATGGTGGGAGGAGCTGTTCAGCTTGTGAAATCCTTACGTCCAAGGCAGGGGTTGGCATTCCCAGCCCGAGGCAGGAGGAGGGAGCAATGCTCATGCTGTGTGAGTTAGTTTGGGAGCCATGGCACAGCTTGGAGTGAGCTCCTGTAAGCTTTGTGCTGCAATTAGCAGGGCCCTTGTAAAAGAGGAAGTCTCCGACACTCTCATAAGAAATCCACTTGCACAGATGCCAAGGCTTGGAGGTGCAATACAACAAAGCAACTTTACATCTTGCATGTCCTTTACATTTGAGCTTGCCCTGTCACTTAAGGGCCCCCTGGCAATGTTCAGAGCTTTCTGGGGAGAAAGAGGCTTGGGGCCCGGGAGGGATCTTTGTGATTTTCATAGAAATAATGGGAGGAAACTAAACCAGAATCTACATCATACCTTCCAGAGCTGTTATGAAGAGGGAAAAAATCTTGAGGGGCATTTTGATTATTTCTTATTTTCATGTTTCTTGGCAGTTCTAAAACACAAACTAAAGGTTTTGTATTCACAGCATGGGATGGATGTATCCATTTTCCCTAATATCCTGTCACCGAGCAGACAAAAGCAGATGCTTGGAAGAAAAAAGAAAAGGTCAAAAATATAATGATGTTTCCTTAGAATATTTTTCTGGCCCCAGGGACTCCTTGAGTCTGAGATGGTGTCTTTGTAATTAATAACCCTTATTTTTTTCCTTTTGATTTGTTTTTCAGTCATCTTTTGAACTCGTGTGGATGCTTTGCATTTGAAAAAAACTATATTTACCTGCACAATGTGAAACCCCAATTTCTTTCATTTTCTCTGAGTCTGCCACCTGCTTACTTCTGTTAACTTGTAGTTCTTGCTTTGCCAGAGACTATGAGCAGCCATTCCCAAAGTACCTCTCTGTGCATTTTTTTTAATGCGGTACTTTTCCCTACTCCTCACTCCCAGTTAATGTTTACTTATTAAAGGTCCCATATTTTCAAAAATAGTTCCAGCTTTTGAATATCTTTAATATACTATTTTGAATAGTATAGCTTTGAATATGCCTGTCACATTACTCGTGATATTTCCCAGTTGTATTCTGCCTTTTCTGAGATTGGAGGATGAGAACTGCCCACAACAGTTCAAGATGTGACTGAACCATGGATTTATGCAGCTGGGTAATGAAATTCTCTGCTCGTTTCAAAGGCTGTTCTGTCTTAAAACTGATTATCCAGTGTAGCCTTGCCAGCTCCTGTATGCATATTGTTTGGAGACCTGTAATTATATAAGAGTCTCAGCTTGCATTTATGAATTGCATAAACAAGTTTCTGTTTTCTGTGACTAGAGAAAAATTCTGCAGAAATTAAAATCTGTAACTTTGAAATCAGGAGCTAAGGGAAAAATAAGGGTGGATTATTTGGGTAGGGGGATTATCTTTAAACCTGATTGCATAATTTGAAGGTATATATAATATTTGCATGCATTTTATTAGTATTGAAACATTTTGTACCACTTACCATGCAGATCTGATGAGCTATCCATCTCCTCAGGCTAGCTCCATGCCTGGCATGGCCTCCACATTCTCCACACAGTCCTTCTCTGACTGCAACCACACTGCTACTGAGAGATGTTCTCATGCATGTGAACTCCCAAATCTGCCCAGAAACAGTTTGGGAGAGCAATGGTTGACCTGGGATGGCTCAGAAAGGTTCTAAGGCCTGCAGTTATTAGGTTTTAGTGCCACAGCAGTATTTCGAAAAAGGATCAGGGGCAATAATCTCTCCATGTGTCTCCTCATTTTACTTCTGCCAGTGACATGTTAGCAGCCAGAGTCCTTCCTGAGAGCAAAAACCTTCTCTTGCTGATTTTTAAAATAAATTTCTGCCTCCTGCCTGTATTTTGAGGATCACGTCTGTTTGTTCTAACTCATCAAAGTCAGGGTCAGATAATGATGCAAAACAATTCCAGATGAAAGAGCTTTTACCACATATTGTAATCCTATAGAAGGAAATAAAATGAAGATTGGGAAAACAGATAAGCAAGGGTTAGAAATAACTCTAGGGAGGGAGCTGGTTTCAAAGCAGGATCCTCGCCAATAAATGCCAGACAATTTAGTCTGAAGTGCTCTTGCTCAGATGCAGAAGGACCCTACCTGATACACGTGAAATGAGAGTGCTAATGTAGCAGGTACTTATTCTGCAGTCTTGTTCTTCTTCATAGAACTGTAATTAACTTTCTTTTTTGAGGAGTGCCATTACTATTTTTATTTTTACTGACCCTTGAATACTATTCAAACAGATGAAATGGATTTTTGGACTGCTGGTATCTCTTACTAGAAGCTTAGAAAAATATGAATTAAAAGTAGATGTGCTGTTCTATAACTAACTGAATAAATAAAGTAGACTGTGCAAATAAAATGTCAAGATTTTGATTAGCCTTATCCAACTGCAGTTTCTATTAAGTCTTCTTGGGAATGAAATAGAAAGAACTACAAGGAGAAATGAGTATATCCATGGGCACACAGGATATACTCATGGGCTTCTTATTTACACCTAGGTGGCTGAAAATTGTGAAAGCAAACTTAAATTCAGTCCTATCATTCCCATTGGAAAATACAGACCTCTATTATCTTCTACATTCACATACCTCCTTGTGATGCTGCATTTTGAAATAATCACCTTGACGGGTAATGGCCATTTGTAAAAACATTAGCTCTGTAGGAGCAGAGATTCTGAATTTCCAAAGTAGTGACTGTAAGTTTAGAAGGCTGCACTCCTGGAAAATTTTAAGTCACACTTCCAATAGTTTAGTCAGAAAAGTTGCCTCAAGCACAATGATGATTTTCTGCTCAATTTTTTTTTTTATTTGCAGTTCCACTTTACGCTTCCATCTTCTACTGACCTCACTGAGTCTGGGAGACTTTCTTTTTTAGAGACTTGAAAAGCTTTATACTTTTTATAGCCATTTAGCAAATTGTTTCTGGAAATATTTTCTGGCATGTAACTGTGATTGTACACAATTGTATACAGAATTCATTACCTTTTATAATTGTTTGTGCTTTTTGAAGGTGCTTCTTAACATGCATTATCTTTTTTAACATTTGAGTTGGTTTTGTGCATGAGTTTGGTCTTTATGAAATGCTTATTTAAATAGTGTATATTGGTTCTGAATCACCATTTGGGCCTCCTTAAATATCCTTAATGGTCCTTTCAACAGTTTTCCTTCTCTTCACTATTGTTGATAACCTTCTTTTAAGATGTGCTCTTGTCTTTGTTCAGATCCAGTTTTATAAAAGCTGTCCATGTCAGATTTTTTTAGTTTCTGTCTTTCCTACAGAGAAGGTCACTATGATAAAATGGATCCTGTCTCCTGTTGCTGTATCTTGAACCAGATCCTGTGCAATGCTTGGAAGTATACCAAAGATATGCTTCTCCTCTTCATTATAGCTCCATCATTGATGATGTTAAAAAAAAAACAAACAAACAAAAAACCAGTGGGTTGTTTGTTGTTTTGGTTTTGGTTTGGTTTGGGGTTTTTTTCTGGTTTATCTTAATAGTTGCCTTCTGCTCTCAGAATCTCTCTTATTTCCCTTACCATTCTGTACCATACTTGTCACAATTTTAGTTGTGCAATCAGTAATGTAGAAATTGTTCCTACTCAGGCAAAATACTTTTGAGTAAAGATTCAGATTTCTACAGAATTCACCTTGCTTAACTTGAATTTTTCTTCAACATCACCCTCCTTCATTAGTACAGCCTGCCCTGGCAACCTGAGAGAGTTAGGCAGAATGATAATTAGGTATTCCCTTGATTATCCTCCCTCCAACAAGACTTTGAGGTGGCTGTTCTAGGAATACCTTTGTTTAAAGCCAAGTGTTTCACTGCAACTCTGTCTTTGAAACAACATTTGTGAAGTTTCTTCTTAAGAGCAAAAACCAAAAACATTTTGTTTCCTTTGGGAAAAGCAGTGGAAGTTACAATTGATTTGAATCAGATTTCTTCCCATGAGCCTTCTTCAGTGACCAATAAAAAATTCCATTGTTGCTATTAAATTAGAGTTTAATTACAAGCAGGTTTGCTGCCTGGAAAGTTAGACAGCATATAGAAAACTCCTAATGATGAGGGGCATACAAGAAGGCTGGAGAGAGAGACTTTACACAAGGACATGTGGTGACAGGACAAGGGGGAATGGCCTTAAACTGAAGGAGGGCAGGGTTAGATTAGATTTAGGATGAAATTCTTTTAGGATGGTGAGACACTGCAAGAGGTTGTCCAGAGGGGCTGTAGACCCCCATCCCTGAAGGTGTGGAGGAACAGGCTGGACGAGTCTCTGAGCAAACTGGTCCAGTGTAAGGTTCTCTGCCCATGGCAAAGGGGCTCGAATGAGATGATTTTCTTTCCAACTCCAGCCATTTTAGGATTCTATAAGTGCACTGAAATTCAGGCAAACTAACTACTGAGGACACAGAATCTCCTCCATTGCAGACCTTATAAAGAGGTAATATCTTGCACAAAGGATCTGGTTCTGCCTCAGACTAATAAGCTAAACCACATAATCTCTTCCAGCTTTACTTTCCTAACTAATTTGATTTAGTTAAGCTTCCTAACTAGGTTTCAAACTTACACAGTCCAGGTAACTTTTATGTGTCCCACAAATACGGCCTAAGCTTGATGATGTTTCAATTTCCTCTTCTGTAAAATGAAGACTTTGGGCCACAGTGACTAACCATTGAAAATAAAAACATTTTTAAAAACCCAGTCTTTGTAGTACAATTTTCAGCTATCAATTTCCAGATATGGAAAAGTTAATTTCAAAATACTTAATGTAAATATTTTTCTCAAATATTACAATTTTATATCCCATGATTTGTTGCATATTAATTAAAATTATGAAAGAAAATGTAAGAGACACATAAAACACTGAATTTAAAACATTAATTCAAGAAATTCCTTCATTTTAATAGAAGCTCATGAATTAAAGATGGATCATTAACACAAAGAAAATGGGGAATTTTAAACAGTCCTTTATTTGAGTTCAAGTGATGCCCTCACTGAAGTCTTGTGATGACACCTGGAGCTAACAGGAATTTTTATGAAATTTATCTCCAGATTTAGTATGTAAATTGAGTATTTTTTGGTGAGGCTCATACTCACTAGGAAAAGCAAGACTGAGCATGATCCCCTCCAAGGAACCACAGCTGCAGAGAACACACGCTCTGGCAAATCCAGCACAGCCGAGAGGAGCAAGAGACCAGCACCCTGCTTTGTTTTGCCTGGGAGACAGCGTGGCCCACAAAGAGGACACAGCCACGGGTGACAAAGTGTGCAGGGTGCTCTGGCTTTCTCAGTGCCTCTGTCTCCATCCCTCCAGGCTTCCCTTCACCTTTGCTGAAATGCAGACAGTCTCCATGGGAACCAGCACCTTCCCTCTGCCGGTGCCCCGGGAGCCGGGGTCGCTGCCTCTGCTGCTGTGTGGGGGCCACTGCAAGGGATGGCAATAACAAGGGCTCCCTTCCAATAGTCACTGGGTTCTTCTCCAGCCCAATACCTTGGTAAATCAGGTTTTTAAAATGGAAATACTAAAATTACTTGGAGCAGTTAATTTTTCAGCTTGAGTAAGACTAGCCAGCTACCTCACCTGGCACTTGGAAGTAAAGGTCAGTGCTTGACTTAGCAAGGGCCTTTCTGCTCCACTTCAATCTCCTATGAAAGATTGCGTGGCTGGACACACATTTATTTCTTTCTGAGCAAACACTTTGTCCAGTTGAGTCTTTAAGAAGAATATAACCACAGGAACTAAAGTCCTTGCCCAGAAAAATGCTAGACATAAATACAGAGCAGGGAGAGAAAAAACCTGGAGTTTTCCCCATTGATTTCAAATGAAAAGAAAACATTTAGTGTGATAATATCAATCAAAGGAATACAGATGGAGGAGTCATCCTCTTCACAGTCTGCTTCCTTGGGTTGAAGAGCTAATTTTTTTTGCATACAGCTACTGTTTATCACTTCTTCACAGATCTACCTACAAAAGTACATCCTCTTATGGTAGGCATCCAGGGCAGCTGGAAGCTATCCCCCAGGAAGATGATGTATTCCAGGAGTACTGCTGGATGGTTTCCCCACAGAACACCCCAAACAGCCGTGTGTGCCTGCACTGATTTACAATCACAAGACCTTGCACAAGGTAAAGATGCAATCTTCCAGGATAAAGTATTGTTTTTGTAGCATAATGATCTTGAGGTCACGCCACAAAAAACTTTATTATCAACAAAACTCTTTAAAAACATACTTAGTGTGTGTTCATCCTCTTTCCAATTATACTGACTTCAATAGCTTTCATGATTATAAGAAAATTTCTTTTTTAGCACGGTGGCACCAGATAACAAAATTTAAAAAAAACAACATCTCCATTTTTTCTGTTTAGGTTGGGATCCCTTTTTCACTTACCATGACAGATATTTACTTAATTAATCCAAGCTTCCTGTCAAACTGTGTTTAATTAATACTGTAACTGGCATTCCTGACTTTAAATACCTCAGAATGAAACACAAAAGGTCACAATATTCAAGGTCTGTAATCTACCAGTATTTTTTTTTCCTTCATAATAGCCTTCATGATATAATGAAGGAGATTTTTCTCTCCAGTATCCATAAGCAAAAGTTGCAAAAACATCTATATTGTGCTGAAGCTTTTGTGCTCCTGGAGTTCTACATGGAGAGAAAGAAAACAAGAAATGGAAATAACAGCAGAAATGGAAGCAACAACTAACAAATATTTCTATCTTTGGAATAAACCATTCGGTTTGCTAGCAAAATAGACACACATTAGACATAGAAAATCTGGACAATATAATTCAATTTTTACATTCTCTCCTGAAGATACATTCTTAGCAATGTGAATCTTCATTAATAACACTAAATCAGAGTTACTCATTAGTTACAATGTCTTAAATTTTTAAATACTGTGGTGAAGACAAATTATTTCTACAGAGGTACAAAATGAAAATCACAAAAGACTTCATTTACTGGCAGCACTTTTCCTGAACTTAAAAGTAGAACAGTGCAGGGTTGCAAACATTGTTCAGCCCTGAGAGATGTTCAGCAGCCAGAGCAGTGTGTGACTGTCTAAAACAGGCTATATTTTTTCTGGACCATCCTGTTAAATACTTGGCCCTGGCTCCAGCCTGGTCCTTGGCAGAGTGCTCAGAAGCCCTGACTGGCCCTTGGCATGCAAGGATGTGCCCATAGACCTGGGTTCCCCTCATCCTCAGTAGGTGGGGTGGGCCTGCAGCCTCTCAGGGGGGTCTCCATTTGACATCCCTGAAGGACCCAAAGTTCCCTTTCAGGGAATTCAGATAACTGCAAGGCAGATGACCAAGGAGCAGGAGCACAGGTTGCAGAAGGATTGAGCTTAGAAAAGGGAATGTCAGCTGTGTGTGGCCAAATGTCAGCTGATTCTGTATCTCCATCTCTAGTCTGAGGGTAAAGGCACTAATCCCTTCAGTTACCCACTGTGCCATCCATGAATCACTTTAAAAGATCACTGTGTCCTGGTAACTGAGCTGCAGTACAGAAAGAGTTAACTTTTTTGCTTGAATAAAAAGGAATTGTGTCACATTAAAGGAGGTCCTGATGCTCATCAAGGCTCTTTCCTGAAAGCAGCAGCTTTTGTCTGGAGAATGAACCCCTGATCCTGTAGAGAGTGAAATGGAACCTCCCGAAGGCTGATGGCTCTTCTGGGCAGTCCTTGCAGGATGGCAGTAACACCTTGTTTTTCCTCTGTCAGATAACCTGCTGTGACCCATGTTCAGGGCACACCTCACGGGACCACCCCAGATGCAGACTTTCCTCCACCATAGTTACCACCTCTGTCTCAGTCGATGATACAGAAAGCTTCAACCCCTTGCAAGCAAATTACTTTAATTACTTTCTGCTGCTTAACGATGGCAGCATGAGGTACCTGAGAGCAGATTTATCTGAGCCATGCCTAGTCAGAATTTTGTCTCCAAGTGCAACACAAGCTCCAGTGGGGCAAAGGAAATGCTGCAAGCACAAAAGCATCAGCTTCAGTCTGCAAGGGCTCACTTCCCCTGTTCCTTTCTACTTCAAATAGCTTAGTGGAGATAATTGCTACTTGCAGTCACTCTCCTTTGTAAACTCATTTTCCTACAGTCTGTAGCATCCTGTTTCTTTCAGTGTTTGCAAAGATGCTTTTCAGTGGAAAAAAACCCCAACACGGGTATATTACATGCCTCAGACCCACATGGCATACAAGAAACACACACTGTCAAAAAATAGCTGTGTCAGTGAACAGCTCCTAATCAATCAAACACAAGCTGTAGGCTTTTCCTGGCAATGCTGACTACATATATTTGCTCTCATTAGCTCATGCTATTTTGCTGTTGTTTTCATACTGTGAAAATTGCTGTATGAAGCCACTGTGGGTCTTCCATCTGGAAATAATATGTATTGCTTTGAGCTTCTTAGGAGGAGCAATCATTTGTAGTTTAGTCACACTGTGTCATTCTAGGGTAAGCAACATGATCTGAGATGTTGTTTACAGTATAATGATGTAATAGAAATAAACCTGCTATAGTATAGTTTTATGCTGATCTGGAAAAAATTATGCCCAATAGTACAATGATAACCACCAACTAGGAGCAAGGGCTGGAAAAATGGGTGAAAGACAGATATTTGTACAAAACTTATATTTGAAGACTTTCCCCTCTTTTTCCAATTGATTTTACAGTAACTTACAGTCATAGACAGAGATTCTTTTTCACTGCAGATGATTTTGTTGAACATTTTTAAAGGTACTATCATCTTCAGCTTAGCTGTGTTTTCTCTGGCTGGCCTTTCACCTGAGCTCATCAAATAAGACATAGGAATCCACAGCATGAATGAGAAAGAAGGAAAGCAGACAAAATGATTTGGTAGAATATGGCACTGGTGTTTTGCTAAATAGATTTTTTTCCTAGAACTTCTGTGGAAATTGTCCTATAGACTGAACTGATGCCAGGGAAAGGACAGTGTGACCCTTTTGTGTTGATTCCATTTTCTGGATGCGATATTTCCACACAGCACCACTTAAACCTGATTCTCTGGAAGTTTTTTTCCTGAATATTCTAATACTATTTTTTTTAGCAAAGTTCAAGGTTAGGTAAGAAACAAAATATATAATTAAAGGACTCTTTGGCTTCTAGTGGGTTCAGTTTTATATCTGATCCTATTTAACTTCCTAGTCCTTGGCAGTGCTATTGAACATGTGCGGGGTGAGATCGAGCTCACAGTAAATTTCAGTATCTGTGTGTGCACCGGGCATTTGAGCTCTTCCTGCAACAAATTAAACTCTTTTTATCCACTCATGAGAGGCCAGCAAATTGTGCAAATGGTGTCTGTGGAAGAGGAGCTGCATCCCCTCCCGGGCTCTGCTCCTTAGATCTCCATGGACTACAGTGAGCAGTAAAGCACTGAGCATGCAGGCAAACACCAACACAGACTTCATGTTTTGGTATCTAAATGCAGTCAGTCCTCCTCATCTCTGGGTGCTCAGCAGGGAGTGAGCTAGTCAGGAATTCCCAGAAGTACTGTTTTCCATCTGCTTCTGACCTCACTGTAGTCTACTGGAAAACTGAATGTCCAGCTAACCCTCTGGGCTCTTCTACAGCCATGGGGAAAGAGTTCCCTGCAGACAGGGAAGCAGTTTGGCATTATGACACTTGTACTTTGGTGTAGTGAATCCCATCTTGAAGGGGCTCACCTCTTTCCATCATCTTTAGAAGGATTTCTTGGCCAGTGGTTTTCACTGTATGCTGGAACTACAAGGCACCATGACCAAACTCGCCCTGTGCCAGAGTCTCTGACAACAGCCTCAAGAACCTCCATGCAGCTGGTGGCAGAAGCATTAGTTCAGTGTAAGAAGGTCTTTTAAATCTTCAAAGCCAGCCCAGATGTGTCCATAGGCTGTCAGAAGTATATCATTGTACTGATTTCTTGCCAGTGGCTGAGTCAGAGGCCGAGGGTTGAAGGCACCACTCCAGGGAACCAGTCTCACACAGGGTGGCTGAGGCTGCAAGCAGCACCAAGGCCTGTGGCACTGCCCACCTTTGATTTTGGTAGATGAAGCTCCAGGCTGCTGAGGGTGACCTGTGCCTGGTGGACATGGAAGCACCTGAATGAAAGATACAGCACACATACAAAATAACTTCTAGTATTCAAAATGTGATGGGGATTATGGCTAATATTTAATTAGTTGGGGACCCCAGTTCAGGCTGAAGTCAGATCAGTGGCCATGCTTATGTCAAAAGCATGATTTTAATGTTGTCACTGCCCCTCTCTGACCTGAGTGGAGCTCAGGGATCACAGCCAGCAAGCAGCCAATGGCAGCATTTATTCTTCACAAGACTCTTCTACTTGCAGCTCAGGAGACCTCTTTTGCTATATTCACAAAATGATAGGTGCATACAGGGGCTACTGAGGCAAGGGAAATGAGAAAGGTTTCTTCTATCAGTTCTCTGTACACAGATGTTGACACAATGTAAATTGATAATGGTCCTTCTCACAGAATACAATGATCAGTGTATGAAACATAATCTGATGCTTCTCAAATACTGCAAGTACATATGTCTAAAAAGAGAAGTTGTACAGACAGGTATGCCAGATAGATGCATAATGCTGCAGCTTTGAGACCTGTGGTTGTGTTTGCTGTATTTACTGCCTGCAAGAAGTCTTTCCCATTAAGTATATTCATTGCATCTTGCTTGAGCCAATGTTGCTCAATATTCATTAGCCTACAAATTAAATGTGAAGAATTAAAATTGGATAAACTCACTATTTTGCCATCTGTTCCTCAACTTGAAAGTAGCAGAGTATCAAGCTGTTTTGTGGGTTTTTTTCCTCAAATATTCATTACAGACAACAAACCACAATAGAACCTCAGGCACAAAAGTTTCAGGACTGTGTCCAAAATCAGACAGGTTTATTGAAAAAGCTTTGGAACCATTGTAAATTCAGCAAGAAAACAAAAAAAATGTTTTATTCTAAAAGCAACTGGAGCTGTAGCAAAAAGTGTCTGCCAAAACTGGCCACAGGAGACTGAAGGCTTTGCTCCTGCCAAACCCCTGGGGGTTTCTGGGACAGATAGCAGCAGCAGGATCTCCTTTTTTTCCCAGACAAAATGAATGCTGGCAAACTGGAAAAGGTAGTAATATATCATTAAGGTTCTTCATCAGTCTGCATGAAAGAAAATAAGCAGTCTAGCATTAGAATTCTTGAGTTGTTGCTTTGATAAGATAGTGAAACTGGAGTGATTCTTTTTGAACATTTTGACAGGACAAAATTTTCCTGAAGTTTCTTGTAAAAATTCAGTTTAAAATTGAAGATGCTCAAGTGCAATCTTGGATGCACCACGAAAAAAAAACAAACCCAAAACCATATTGGTTTAATAACTCTTAGAACTTCCTCCAAACTTCTGAACTTCAGTACAAGCAATTGATGCTAACATTTGGTTTCACCTCATAGTCCCAGAGAATGGAGAAATGACTAAGGAAAAGGCATGCTGCCTTTCTGTAGTAATTATCCAAAGGGATAATTAAAATGCAGGTAAAGTTAAAATACAGATAAAAATTTTCCTATTTAGAAAAGGTAAACCAGGACATCAGTGTCATATGACACCATCTCTAGAGATCCATCTCCTGATGGGGAATTCAGCTCTGAACAGAGGGCCAATAAAAGTCTAATTTTAGTGTAGAAGCCTTTTTTTTCCAGACACAGAGTGAATCAAGGCTAAAGGGGCATAAAGGTCATCTCAGTATTCTCCTTCTTGAGCTGTTGTAACTGCAGATCTGATTACTGCTGTAAAGGATCACCTTTGATAATTGTAGTAAAGGATCAGCTTTGCTGAGGGGCAAATTTCATCCTAATGTAGAGGCTTGAGGCCCTGTTCCTGTGATACAAAAAGGTACAAGATGACTGCAAGGGAAGGTTAGTGACCCCTATTAAAACAAATAGACTATGCTGGCTACTTGGAATTCCCAGTAACTTTTGTTACTTTTTTTGTGGCTTCTGTTACAACAAGATTCACTTTTTGATCTCTGCAAAATCCTCTTCTGAACCCTATAAATCCTTTGTATCATGATGGCCACATAAAATTAACTGCAGTGAAGCTGTAATGGAGAAACCTCAACTATTGGGAAGCACCTGGGTAAGAAAGGTAAACAGGAACATCCAAGGGAAAATATATATGACACTGAGAAGTTATAAAATATTTTTCCATTGGTTTTTGTCACAACGAATCTCTGCCTGGGTTCCCTTTTGATGTCTGCCTTTGCCTGCACATCCCTACAAAAGCAATAAATTCTTGTGTGGCTACTGATTACTGCTTACATTCATGCACATTACATTAATCATTCTGATGACATTCATCATCTCCTCCTCTCCGAAGAAATTTACCAATGATGTGTTCTTAATTTATCTCCTGATGGTTACAAGAGATTTTGTGCCATATTGTGGATTTCCTTTAACGACCATGTCTGTAGCAGTTTGAAGACATTTTAAAAGGTGTCTGATTGATACTTAAATGATAGTGCAAAAATTTAGAACATAACTTGCTATCTTCAAGAAGTTCAATGGAAATCTGCTCCATTAAATGATTTACAAGGAGAATAAAAGGTCAAGAAACTTGTTCTTAATGCATCCCTGTAGTCTGAAGGTCTATTAGATTCTCAAGTCTCAGGCAACTTAGAACAAAACCAAGCCAAACTGTACAGCACCTAATTGCACCTCAAGGCATTTTTTTAAAGGTTACAGCTGGACCTGGACAGGAACTGAAAGATCTGATGAAATTCCTACTCTTCCCTGTGCTCCATGGGGATCACAGGTGCTGGAGCTGAACTTTGCAAGTGGAATGGCAAACAGTTGTGCTTCTTATTCACTAAACAACAACAGCAGGAAGAAATCTCCAGAGTGGGAAAGGGATATGAATAAACTTTTTTGCTGGTACATTTCAAATTCTGGGCTAAGACACATCAGTACATTGCTCTATATTCTGATTGTTTCTAAAACAAGACAGGGAGGCTTTTTTGAGGGAGCACTAATTACTTGAAGCATACACTGTGTTCTGACATGTTTTTTAAACTCGTGTTAAACCACCAGTAAGTTCCTGGGGCAGGATCATGAGTAATGCTAGAAGGCTTCTGTGCAGGAAAGGGCCATTTAAAACTGCAATTTGTAGTTTGTTGCCCGCAGGGGGCTGTATATGTGTGCATGCCTGTGTGTCCATGACTGCCTACATGGGGAATTTGACTCCTTGGGAGTCTTACTTGCTCCAATCATCATCATCATCCTGATAAAGAAGTTATCCCTTCTTTAGCATAGCTAAAATATCACAGTGTGTTCAGCTGTAAATATAGTAGCACAGGTGTAGCCATGTGGTCTGTGCAGGTGTTCCTTCAAGGGAAGGTGAAATCTGCAGAGGAGAGGCAGCAGAAATGTCACAGGGAAAAGCACAAGGGAATTGCATTACTGGCCTGGCAAAGATTTGTTCAGCTGACACCCTGAAGCCTTTGCTGTGTGAGTGGTTGATGATGCCTTCACAAACGTGGGGGATTTGACCCACATGTTTTTGCTGCACCACCAACAGTGGAATAATATACAGCACCTCAGAGTTCTTAACTGGGTCCAAGGTCTCTCTGAGCGCTTACCTGGGAAGGTGCAGGAAATAGTTACAGAATCTCACAAATTACAGTTCCCCCCACACAACTTGGTATTTAAGATCAATAAACACAAATGTCCAGTTCAACATTTCTTGTTGGTACCTTTCAGCTGTATTCAGGTTTGATGTTGCCAGGCTGGCCCCAAGGGTTCCTGCTACAGCCCTCTCAAATCCTTTGCCAAACAAGATGAATAGTTGTGTGGACAACCTGCAGAGCTGTGGAAAGGTAATCAATGCCTTCCTCATTCTCCAAATGCTTTATGTGCTTTCACAAGTAGTGTGAAAGTCAATATCGAAACAGGAGACCATTGAATCACATTGTCATGCCCTTCTGAACAATAGTTTTGGTTTGCAGATGGCTTTTTCTTGCCCTGATCTTTATGGCAAAGCAAGCTGTGTACTGCCAGTCTGCCCAGATGACATGATGCATCACATTTCTTGTAGGCCCCTGTGGCTAAATGTAGAGAAAACAGGCATTAAAAAGTAACCAAGTCAAGGGGAAGATGTTAGTAAATGAAGAGACACTAGCCTCAATAGATCCCTGGATTTTAGTGGCAGGGAAATAGAAGAAAATGACTGACAATTAAATTCCTCATACTTAACTTTAGGTGTCCAAAAAGCATCTGGTCTAAACTGTTTATTAGGGATGCAGCCTCAGTTAATGGAGAGACACATCTCCTCAAAATGTGATCTGTGCCTTCATCAGAACATGTCTCAGTCAGGAGAGAACACACCCAGTCTTCCAGATGGGTGCAGGCATCTTTGACCAGCAGCCAGACTTCTGCCAGGACCCCAGCAGCTGTGGGAAGGGTGCTTACACATTGATTTAATGCCATAGTCTCTAAAGATGATGGAGCTTGAGCTTCACTTCCAAGGATGGCTTAGGTAGCAAACAGCACCATGGCATTGTAAATCAAGGAACTAATGTAACAATATGCCTGTTGCCTCTGAAAGTGGGATGCAAACTCCTAAATTGCTTGATCCATTAGGAAATCACAAATACTTCCAAAAGACTTTGAAATAAATGATCCTTGCACTATACTGCAGCAGCTTCAAACAATTTGTTAAATAATCTGATAATTTGAGAAGTTAACAGAAGGGTGAGGCTTTTCTTTAACATCAACAAGGAATATACATCCTCATCAAAACAGTTTCATAATTTTCAGGTAAACTTCTCATCAGGGAATCAAGTTATTCCTTATAATTTAATTTCTGATGGAATAAAATGCCATTTTAAAAGGTTATGCTGTATGTTATGAAGCAAACTGTGCAGTAGGATGATACTCTTAACTCTTCCACTCCTACACATCAGGAGTCCTGTGCTGTACAGCATTACTTTTTGGACTATGCAAGTCTGCGTGCAGGTCTGTGGAGTCACACCCAGACTGAGGTTTGTGCAGCCCATTTCAGGATCTTTCTGTTTCTCAAGACATGGCAGGAAAGTTTTAGAGAGAGACTTGAGCTTACATCCTTTATGAACAAGCCCAAGTATGCTATAGTTACATAAACCCTAGCAAGAAATTTTCAAGAGCATTTGATTGTTATGAGATGTTTTCAGGTTTATGGATCTCAAGGTTTGCCAAGGTGTTTGTGGTTTGTGTTTTAATTTAGCAGCATTGAACAATAAGTGCTTCCAGCAGCTGCTTACTGTGAAAGAACATCAAGAGTGTTGTACAAGGTCTAGATGTTGCATATCTTTCTGCACTTGCAGAATTAAAATCCTAAAATTATTTCAGAAACTAAAATCTATCTAGGATTTTCAAGATCTATATTCAGAGACTAAAAATGGCAGGGGGGTGGGGAATGTAGAAAAATACAAAAACAAAGGGAAAAATATGCTGGCATATTCTGATTAGTTAGAAATCATACATAATGTCAAATACAAATGGAAATGGAAAAAGGTCAGGAGAAAAGAAGTAAACAGTAAGAACTACAATTGCACTGTCACATGCTCTGCCCACAGTGTATTATATGGACAACAGAGAAAGGACCCAGGAAAACAGTGGAAGTGCTTGATTGCATCAAGGTACAAAATCAAAAATCTGTGGAAACACCACCAAACCCTCACATTACCAAACCACCCCAGTCACCAATTCATGTAGCTCCTAGATCTTGGGAGATTAAACACTTCATAAGGAATTAGCAATAAAGGACAAAGAGCTTATATGTGAAAGTATGGAGAACGTTCACAAACTCTCCAAGGCTACAGATGTGAGCAAACCTAGTGAATAGGCTCTCTCACAGATAAGAAGAGAAAAATAATTCTCCAAGTAGCAAAGATCAAAAATTTACAAGGAAAGATAGCACCCAGTGTAGCTGAGATAGCACCAGGAAATTATAACTAAAGGGACATTTTGAGGAGAAGAAAATAACTTCTAGTCATTAATTCTCAATATATCGAGTCATTTGCAATAGCTATGGCTAGGGAAGTCATTATGTCAAAGTTTACAAGGCAAGAAAAGCCAAGTGAAAATGTACCGAGGAAACAAGCAGTCACTCACAGGAAGAACTTCAAAATAATGTAATAATAACTAAAAGTAAATGCTTGGTAAGACCAGGTTGGCACTAGGTACAAAGACAAAGCAACAGTATCCACACAAAAGAAAATGTACGATGTAGGCTGCAATATATAAGTGAACACACAAAGCTTCTACAAATTAGCATTAAATTCAGTGATAGCATGGTCATTGCAGTGCTAGGATGTGCTCAGCCAGAGCACAACAAGGGAAAGGATGCAGACTGGAGGATTAGACAGCAAAACCACTCAGAAATCATGGCTTTCATGTAAAAAAAATATCATGTGCTCATAGGTACCAAACCCGGATGAATTGTTCCCTCCAATGACAAAGAGATTCATCCATCCTTCCAGAGGGGCAGGCTGAGAGGCACCATGTGGCACCACAGCCCTGCTGTTGTCACACAAACTCATTTGGAAATTCAGGCCAGGCCAGACAAAGCTGCGGAAAGAAAACTGGTTATGAAGCTGCTACTTAGCTGTGTGTGAGAACACAACTTTTAGGATAAAGTAGTATACTTCGAAAGAAGAAATTATACATTCCCTGCCGTGCGTCTCTCATTGTCCTCCCCATATTTGAACCTAATCAGCATCTAAAATGTGTTTAGAAAGTTTAAATTTATTTTCCCTTTTCTTTTAACCTTTTAATTCCTGCTGATAACTTCTGTGGGAAAACACTTGGCTGTTTCTGCTATTCCAAAGGCATTACATTTGAGAGCCGATAAGACAGTAAGAACAGAGTAGCAGGGACAAAATCTGTGTGTTTTGTGGGTCTAAGTGAAAGTTCATCTCTAAAAAGGCCACATTAACATTTTTTTTCTCTCTATTTGATCTTCTTTGTGGCAGTGCTGAAACACTGACAGCTGTCATGAACTCAGAGGCAGCTGAAGTGACCACTGCAGTGGGCCATCTGAGCTGGCCACAACAGTGGGTCAGTGCTAGTGTCGTAAGTTGTTTGTCTTGGATGGCTGTAATTTTAAAGGTAATGAGATATGAAATATACCTGACTTAAGGCCCCAATCTGAGATGTTTTTTTAGATGTCCCCTACCCACAAAAAACCCAAAACTCCAAAAATCAACCAAAAAAACCTACCGTATCAACTATCTCAAATATTGTATAAAAGAAGAGGAAGATGAAAGATGACTGATGTACCAAAAGACTCAAGAAGAAAACTCAAAAAAGAAAAAATTGGCTATTACAGACACAGAGAAGTTTTCTGAAGGAAGCTTATTAAGGCACTTTCCATATGCTATATTTCTGCCTTCTCCTGCTTAAAATGTTGCAGGCTTTTTATTTCACTTATGAGATGGATTGAGCAGTTCTGGTTTGAGTCACACTCCTTTTTCTCTTTCTTTTTCATAGAACAATTTATTCACTGTTACCATGGAAATGATTTCATCTTTCCAATAGTAGGATTCCAGCCCTGCAGTCTTGGTTTTGTCAATATAGTATCCAACCCCAAGCATCCCTTCTTTATTAATGCCGCTGTAAGATAAGGCTATTCACCTATATCAAGCAAAACAAATCTTTCAAAGAGTTTAACCAATTAAGGAAGCTGGTACTCCATCATTTCACGGCTTTGTGCTGCAAATAAAAGACCCACAGCTGTGACCCTCACTATTTATTCAGCCTCCTCACAAGGCTCTGTCTTATCAGTCAGTTCTGTCTCTCCTCAACAGGTAATGGACAGACACTGGTGTAATGCAAGGCTTCCCCTTTTTTTTTTTTTGTTTGTTTTTCAAACTTTACAGGGTTTTTTTTCATACTTCCCTGATGGTCTTTTGGAAGAAAACAGACCTGGCATTCCTGAGTTTGTATCCCTACCTTTATGCTGCCATTACTGACAGATTTGCCAGGTGAAAGACATACTCTAATCCTTCTTTGAGCTTAAATGGGGTTCTCTGTTTTATAAGGCAGATGAAGGGGCCCACAGAACACTCTCAAACCAGCTGGCAGAGAGCAGGAGCAGCATAGACACACATAATACGTACACACAGAGACACAAATAATCAGTGCTGCGTAAAAGAGGCATCATTTCCTCACAATTTGCTATGCTTCAGTTGTGACTCCTTTGTAAAACACAAGTTCCAGACAACATTCTTGTGAAAAGAAAAGTCACTTTCTCCTTTCATATTTATCAGCAGATTATAAGAGTCTATTTGGGAGTAAGTGAAGAGTGATTTAAAGTTCAATCTGATTTTGTTGGTTTCTTTGCAAGAATCGTATACCCAAGAGCAAAATAGGAGATTTCTCTTTAAAACATAATAAACTTTGAGCATTTTTATGAACCTGTTCTGCCTTGCCTTGTGCTTCAGGCAGAAGTGTCTTGGGCCTCTCCAACATGAGGCAGCAGTACACAGCAGTCAGATCAGCTGTGGTGCCATTACTCCATTTTAAGCCACATCTCAAAGCCAACTCAGCACTACCTTAAGTTTCTGGCCCACCTTGTTCAACCTTCTGTGTTCTGTTCAGAGCCTAAGTTCTGGATGAAGTACATCCATCTATCTTTAAAAATCCCCTCGTCTCCCTTCTGAACACAGGCATAGTATGAGATGAAATGGCTTCAAGTTGCATTGAGGGAGGTTTATGTTGGATATTTGGAAAAGTTTCTTCAGGGAAAGGGTTGTCAAGTATTGGAACAGGCTGCCTAGGGAAGTGGTGGAGTCGCCATTCCTGGAGGTACTGGAAAGACATGTTTCAGTACAGGGCACTCAGGTACGGGGTTTGGTGGTGGACTTGGCAGTGTGGGGTTAATGGCTGGACTCAATGATCTTAAAGGTCTTTTCCAACCAAAATGATTCTATGTTTCTAAAAATTTCTTTTAAGAGTAAAAGAGGAAGAGGGATAAATTACCTCATTGATTGAGTGCATAAAATTAGCAAGGCAGAGCTGATGAGTGTGAATGAATGTGTCGTTTTAATACTTTGGGGCTCTCTGTGCATGGCACGTCATAATATTACATTAAATTTTCAGATGTCTTGTTGCCTTCCATGGCAAAAAATAGATGGTGAGAGAAGAGGGAAAACCATCAAAGATTAGAAATGTCTGGACGAAAAGACTATCTGTTCCAAGATGCTGCACATTTCAATTATGTCATTGCCATTTTTTCAGGCTCAGTGTGAAACGACTGGAGGAACACAATGTGGGGGTGTTCTGAGTTCTGTCTTGGCTGCCTCTGCCAGTGGTGACAATCAGGATATGACAAATGGAGCTAGTAGCTCCAGTGGTAATAATGGGGATCCTGATACTTCCTGTTATATTTTCTTAAATTACAAATTAAAATTTTGCAGACTGTCAATGGTTTGGGTGGAAGATTTCCATGCTGCCCTTTGCTTCCAAATGAGCTCCTTCTTGTAAGTTCACCTGATATAGTCCAGCTATTTCTGATGGAGAAGCTTCCTTTTGGGTGCCTAATGCACAACAAAAAGCAAAACTGGGAAGAGTGGGTAACAGACCAGCTGAATCTGCTGCCATTCAGTGGGACCTTGACAAGTGGAGGAATGGGCTGACAGAAATCTTGTGAAGTTCAGTAAAAGGAAATGCAAAGTCCTGCATCAGGGGAGGAGTAACCCCAGGCACCTGGGCAGGCTGAGCAATGACTGGCTGGGAAGCAGCTCTGAAAGAAGGAGCTGGGGTGGACAAGAAACTGACCTTGAGCCCTCGTGTCCCTGTGGCAAAGACAGCCAACATCAGCCTGCTCTGCATTAGAAAGTGCACTGTCAGCAGGTGGGGAGAGGTGATTCTTCTCTGCTCAGCACTGAGCAGAGACAACTGGAGTGCCGGGTCTGGACCTGGCATTCCAGAGAGACTGAACATGGACTTGAGAAGAGACATGGATTTACTGAAGCAAGGCCAGAGAGAGGCCACTCAGATGATTGAGGGAGTATCTTGCATACAAGAATAGGCTGAGAAAGGTGAGACTATTCAGCTGGAAAAAGAGGAGGGTCATGGACCCCATCCATGTGAACACACATCTGACTGGAGGTAATGAAGAAGAGACAGTCAAACTGTTCTAACTAGTGCCTGCTGACAGGAGAAGAAACTGATGGGCACAAAACTGAAACATGAAACTCCACCTGAACATATGAAAACATTTATTTAGTTTGAAAGACATTGTGGAGGCTCCATTCATGAAGATATTCCAAACCCAAATGGATATAGTTCTGGACAAATTTCTCTCGCTGATTCTGCTTGAGCATGGGATTTGAACAAGATAGTGTGAATGAAGAAACCTTACCAATGTTTAACGGAACATTTCTAGCTTTGGAGCAGGCATTTTAAAAGTCTTTATAGGAAGAGTCTTCTGCTGTCACTTGTCTTCCTGTTTTCACCACAAGATTTCTAAACTCAAAACATGTTTAATTTTCCAGGCATCAATAGATCATGACTGGACTTTGATCAATAGGCAAACCCTGCAGACACCTCCTTTAAGAAGCACAGGCCATGTCTGGGCTGCAGGCACTGGATAAAATTCACCCTGCCTGGGGCAGGTGGTACAAACAAACAGAGAAAACCACCCTTCTTTCTAGCTCACAAGGCTCTAATTGCTGGTGCCACTGATGGGAAGAAGACTGAGAAGCCTAACCTGACTACAGCAAAGTGATGTATCCCTCATAGGGAAAAGATTGCCAGAGCAAGAGAATGAAATGGGAAAAAATCCACTGCAAAGGAATTAGCGTAGCACGGCTGCTGCAAGCCTAGGAGCTTTTGGGGAGCAGACTGTAACCAATTGCAGATGTACAGCAAGACCAAGGGACAAGGTCATACAAAACCTGAGCTGCAGCATTTTGTGGGCACAATATAATTCAGCAACCAATTGCTGTAGTTTTGAAGTTAATGCATATGAATTTTATAGTTTAGTTTTGAAGTCAGTGTGCATCTTCTCCCATCCCCATGTATACATGTGAATTCTGCTCACCAGGCTCATCAGATGAACCCTGTTAAGATGCTTTGAATAAAACAATCTTAATATGTAAAGTGTTATAGGATCTTTTGAGATAAAATTCTCTAGAGTGTCCCATTCATGTCCTCTTCCTTACTTTGTGGAAGTAATTAGTCTTTATATAATATTCATCCCTGATTACAGGGTGTAAGACTTTTTTCTGACTAAAGAAATAGTTATGAAAGAAGGCTAGGTTTGGGTTTTCTGCTTTGATGCACAGCAAACATGCAATTTTGCTACCGGTAGCAACAACCAGCTTGGAAAATGATTAGGCTTTTTGAAAAAAGCATAAACAGGAAGATGTAGGCTGTTTCTGGAGTTATAGTGACTTCATTAGAAGGGAAGAGACATCATGAGTGAGACTCCTACACCAATTTCCTTGTGGACGCTACAAAGTCAGAGGAATTCCTCTAAATTTATTAAGTTTGCAAAATTTTAATTCAGTGTAAAATTTCACTCTTGCTGATTTTCAGGGCTAGAGTTGAATTTTATCAAACTAAACTGATAACTCATTTTGAGGGTTATTTAGGAAGGTTACTTATAATGTTGAGCAATATTTTAATTTACTCTAATTTATCTTATCTGGATTTTTTTGCCTAATAGTTCTGCATATCTTTACATTCATTACAGTCCATTAAGATAAAATATTTGAACAAATACTCTCTTTTGGCCACTTCCACCACTTTCCACTTGAACCTCATTCTTTTGCAAATGTCAAACTCTGCAAAGTCCTTGTCATGAAAGGTCACATTTCTATGAAAATAATATCCAATATTTCAGCTCTGGCTTGGAATGATAACATACAGAAGACTTATTCCTTTCAAGACGAATCTCAGAGAGAACTTTAGGTGTTATTTTTTTTGAAATTAAAATTACAGTTTTCCCATCAGTTTTCAGTATTATGCCTCTCACAAAAGCAGGAGTGTCTACTGGCCAGTTTTCATCTATTATTTCCCATGATCAAGCAATGGTCCAGAAGATGCAAAGGCATTTCCTTGTGCTTTGGTGGGGCACTCTACTCTTGCACTGTGCAGAGCAGACCCACCAGTCTGACCACTGCTCATCCATGACCAATTTAAAAAAAATAATAATATCAATTAATAATAATGGCTGAAAAGGCTGGCTGAGATGCTTATGAAGGGGGCATACTCAACCATATAAACTTGGGCTGCTGTGCATTAACTTTCATAAATGTTGTGACAACACATCACGTATTTTACTTTGTTATTTTTTAAGTTTAGACAATTAAAAAAAACAAACTCTGAGCAGCAAGAGGTTACAGAAAACAGACATATGGACAGTAGAAAATAATTGGTTAAAACAATTCAGAAAAATATTGTGGAAGTAATAAGTTTGCAATTTTTTTTATAGCCACATAGCAAATATGAGAGTGTGCATTCACATGTATGAGGTTGTGCACTCACCTGGCGCTGAAATGGCCATTTAGGGAAGCTGCTTATCATAGCTGTCAAGTGATAAAGACACTTTTTAAAGTCCAGGTGAAACTGGAATAGTAATGTTTATTGACTTAGCCGATGTTTCACAAACATGAGAAATATATGAGAAAAAACGGCACTTACTGCCTTGTGCTATTCTCAGCTCTACTTTTTCACATGCATTTTTAAGTCTCAGTAGTGGTCCTTTTTGTCTTTTATTCTTGCATTGTCCTCATGGCCTTGGACCTCAAAACACCCATAGTGTTCTCAGGGTGTGTTCTCATGCGTCTCATGGAATGCAACTATCATTTTACCCCTCTTTATCCTCACCCCTTGCCTCTTGTTTTGTAGACCTTGACTCATATTGGAGAAAACTAAACACTGAATAGCAAAATTAAGAGCAACAATTTAACTAATTAAAAATATTATCCAATAATTTATGTGCACAGTAGCTAAAATGTGAAATTTGCACCTTCTTAGTATACTCCCCTCTAACAGAGCTAATAGCACCAGAAGTGGAAACAATGGGCACTAGGAGTGGCTCAGAATGAAAAGTATGTAATGCTAGGGAAAAGCCACCACCAGAATCATCAGGTGTCTTGTCATCTTCACCCTCACCACCTGCTGCACGGGACAGCCCCTGCCTCCCCAGGGGCCATGTCCCAGGACTCTACTCTTCCTGGGTGGTCATAGGGAAGAAGCTTCTCTCTTCTCTTCTCTTCTCTTCTCTTCTCTTCTCTTCTCTTCTCTTCTCTTCTCTTCTCTTCTCTTCTCTTCTCTTCTCTTCTCTTCTCTTCTCTTCTCTTCTCTTCTCTTCTCTTCTCTTCTCTTCTCTTCTCTTCTCTTCTCTTCTCTTCTCTTCTCTTCTCTTCTCTTCTCTTCTCTTCTCTTCTCTTCTCTTCTCTTCTCTTCTCTTCTNTCTCTTCTCCCTATTTCTGCTTGAGTTTTAAATATCCTCTGCACTTTGATGTAAAGGCTGATTATCTGACTGAAGTACCTCTAACATACACCCTGTTATCATACCCTCTATATTTGAATGAACAAAACCAATTTCTGTCTTTTCTATCTGATTTGTGGTGATCCTTTAAAATCCCCCCTTCAATGACTTGTTGAAAATAGCCTTTTGCTATTTCCAAAAGCAAATACTTTTGCTTTTGGAAAATGCTGCCAATATCTGCGTGGCATCAAAGTATGACAGTTGCAATTTATTTATCAGCACATTAGGTTTTAACCACAGCATGCCCTCTCATCACTCAAGAGAAAATTACAGGCTAGAGTCTTATAGCTGTATCATTTCTATGAATAATATGTATAAGTGAATTTAGTCCATCACTTGCTATTATTCTGTCACATCAATGTCAAAACAGAGGGGCTGTAAAGCAAACAAAAGAAGAAAAATTGTAGTCATAACGTAAACAGTTCCAAGAGAGAAAGACAATCACAGGTGGAATGTTCATTGGAAACTGGTTTTTTACAGGGTGCTAGGAAAGTAATATAGCTTGTCAGGAGCTGATACAGAAAGAATATTGAAGAGCTAATGGACTTCTCCTGGAGGGCAAGTAAGTGAATAACACTACAAACCTGTTTGGGAAGAACAGACTGATGGAGAACAGGCTGTGAAGGATGGCCCAGGCAAAAGGTCTCCACCTTCAGTTTAAGAAGTTTTCAGCATAACACTCAGGTGCACAAACCTCTCACTACCCTGTTTCATACTGTTGCATACCTTTGACTAAGCAAAGGAGAATTGTTTGAAGAAACTGTCTGTAATCATTCCACATGACTGAAAACTGAAAGAATCCATTCATCTTTCTCAGCAGTCCCATTACAGGATTCTGTCTTCAGACAGGTGAAGGAAGTGAAGGCCATCACTGGGAGGATGCTTATGGAGTGTGAGATGCAGTTTGCAATGTCCCTGGGACAAAACCTTACTCAGAAATGTCTGAGCAGCTAGATAGGCTTGTTTTTATTGCAGCAACTCAGGATACTTCATGGAATTACTATGGTTATTGAGCTAACTTTATTGTCATGCTGCTTCATAACCTGCAGTCCCTTCATTCTCATCAAATCTACGTGAGGTAGGGCTATAGGGTCATTTATCCTGTATTATAGGCCAAATAAGACTCAAGGCTCCCAGGGAAATAATCAGGGAGAGATGCACAACTCTAGGGCAAGATGATAGGTAAGAAGCCAGTGGAAAAAGTTTATTTGTCTTCTAACGAGGTTTGCATAGTCTCCAGAGCTTGCTTCATCCTGAGAAGGAAAAATACATTTTTCAGTGTTTTTGTCCTTTAGGAAAGAAAAGATCATAGAATATTACAATAAATGAAGTTTGATCAGAGATCATTTCAACCAAGAAATTTTGGAGAGTTTCAAGGATGGAAAATCCATTTGTAGCCTCTAAAGGCCTTCAGGAGTGTATCCCTCTTTCTTTGCTTCATTATCTCAGTTTCCCATAACAAAGGTGGAAAGAATTTCTCTCTTAAAGTTCTTCATAACTCAATATTAGTCAATGAGTGTTGCACACTGTCAAAACACATTTTTTTTGAGAGCACTGAATTTGAGGAAATAGTAATAATGATGTTAGAGAAACAAAAACATTCATAAGAACATGTGTCAAAATATCTATTTGCCAAAGTATTCCTGAAGCTTTTATAGGCAGAAAAAGGTTTCATTTTTTAAAAGCAAAAGACAAAGAACAAGTTGAACTGTTGGAAAAAATTTGGTGACTGTAGAGATCAACACAAAACTTCTCTGCATAAAGTTTTTTGAAATGTAAAATTCTAAACAAGTAGTGATATTTAAAAAAATTGAACCATGAAACTGAGACATTGCTCTGTATCTCTAGTCAATCTCTCTCTCTCTTAATTTCCTTATTTGTATTATTTTATTGTTAATTTTACAGACATTAATAATAAAAAAAAGTATGAAAATACTTTTTCCACTTGAAAGATTGTGAACTTTGAGAAGGATTTTAAAATCCTGGGGTTCGTCCTTTTGAAGCTAAATTCAGAGAATAACATAAATACAAGAAATTTCCTTCACAGAATCTTCATTTTCAGATGTTTGGGGCTAGTCTTTGTAGCAAGTCATAGAATAAAAATAAGATTTCAAACTTTTAAGACAAGGAGATTTTATCAGGGAAAAAAGGGAACAGTAAATAATATTTGGCTTTCCTCTAACTATCTTTTTTTTTTTTTTGTTTAGTTTGAATTTTTTGAGAACTATTAAATTATTTTTAGTCTGCTGCACTTTATGATGTGCTGCCAATGACATTTTGAAATTATATCAAGGTTATTGCTTGTGATTGATGTTATCACTGTCCTTCTTTGTTTTGTTGCATTTTTTGTGATCAGGAAATCCTGATGCTGTCAATTCAAGTGACTACAGAATTTCTAGAGACTTATACTGCCATCCTCCTTAGGCAGAAAGGAAATTGTACTTCCACTTTTGCACAATCTGATTGACAGACCTACTCTAAATAGGCTCCTCTTTAGCAAGACAATGAATCCCTTTTCTCTTGCCATATTTCAAAAATTCTGCAAATTTGCATTAAAGCAACCTGTAAGCATTGTGAAATCAGTATTATGGCAAAAGGCAGCCATGGTTGGCCACTCCTCATAATAAAGGGCAGAGTTTAGACTAATTTTGATGGTTGTGATAAATTTCCAGTCCAGCATAAAAACTGTTACAATCACTTTCTGCTGTTTTAAACAGACATTAAAATGGATATTTCAATGAAGCCACTTCCTTTCTGGTTAATTTGAACCTTTTATTTTATAAAGCTGTGATATATATGTCAAAAAACCTTCCTTAGGAAGAGGGTGCAAAACCTTTAAAAATTATTTGACATGGAATAGCAATTCTTTTCCTCTTCTTTAATGGCCCGAGAGGAAGTTTTGTGTTTCAAAGACTTTTAGGAGAATGAAGCGGTCAATTTTCAAGTTGTAATTCTTTTCCAGTGTTCCTCAGTGACTAGAAATCTGGCAGCCTGGAGTTAAAAATCCACTGCTCTGAGTTAGGTGCCTCAGCTCTTGAGCATTGTATAGGTTAAATTAGCTGTAAGGATCTGGAATAAAGAGCTGCCAAAGCTGAATGAATGTTACGGTCGGAATTTTTCCATTATATAAGGCTGAGTGGTTGAAATTTAGATGTTGAATGAAAGAAAATCTCTGTGATTACTGAATATTGCTTGGTTTTCAATGTAAAAATAAATGGGAGCAAGGAAAAAATCTACGAGAACCGTAACTCTCTGAAAGAGAGGATGACATGACACTCTTAAAAGAGCATTTCTTCCTGAATCACAGATGATCACTTCCAGAACACAAAGAAGAGTCAGAAGTAAGATGGCTTTTTTCCCCCCATTATGTGATTTCTCATTAACTCTGTATTTTCAGGAGCAGGTGCCTGAGAATCCTTTTAACTGATGCTGAAAACACCAGAGCTCCACCTAAAGAAAAAAATGTATTAGAGGGACACATTTTAATAGATTTCAAAAGGAAAGTAAAAACACATAAAGTTTGTAACAAAGACTGTGCAGTTTAATTAGCTGGTTTGGAGAATCATTTGACTTCTCAAAAAAACCCCAAACCAGTTCAATGTGAGACCAAAGAGCCAAAGGAAGACAGAGAACTTCAAGAAAACAATTAACCTTGACTTAGTGGTTTAACAATGATTACAAAAAATTACCCTCCCCAAATAGTGCATAACTTTTCTATGACTTAGCTCCTGAAAAGGACTTGCTCAGCAGTGTCCCAATGCACTGCCAGGAAAGCAGCAGAAACACATTGCCAGGGATGAGGGAGTAAGCATGCCTAAGGAGCTTGGGGCTGGGTGGGAAGAACCTGTACTGCATTTGACAAAGCCCATGTCCCCACTGGTGGGAAGTGCAGCCCAACGTGGATCTGTTGAGGGAAACATTCTGTATGAACATGGCATGTGTTTCAGAAGGGTCTCTATCTTGTTTCCCTGGGGTGTACATGCATTAGCAGCTGTAGTGAAACAGGTGCACACCTAGAGTTCATCTTCCATTCTGGTTTTTGCCAGATGGAATCCAGTTTCTGTCTTCCATGAATGCTCTGTGACGTGAAACAGAAGATGGGACATAAAAGACAGGGTTAATTTAAAATACCTAGTCATGATCTGAACTAAAGTGCTAGTGTAGACATACCTGGAGTCCATCTGTGCACAACTGGATAAGAGATTGTCAATGTCTGGGCAGGCCTCTGCTCCTAAATGTGCAAAAATTCTTTGAATCTGTTGGCCTGGAATGGAGGAAGCCCTCAGCAAGAAAAATGCCAACATCATGTTTCCTTCCTGCGTTTGGAAGATAATAAAACTCTTTTCAGGGCTGCAAAACTCTTTGAACTGGACAAGCTCAGAGCAAATATGCAGCTTGGGCACTATTTATTCTGAACCTAGATGAAGGGCTGACTATCTAGATTGTTCTTCATGTTGGCTGTTAGCGTATGAATTGGTGGTTAGTGTGCAAACTGACACATGGCTCTTCAAAGTCAGAGAAAAATATTTTTTTTCAATAGACCACTGATTAGATGCGGCTGAGTCAGAAGGGTATGAGTCACCACTCAAATGACAAGTGTAAATTTAGAGCCAAGGGGAAGGGAGGAGGCTTTTAAAAGCAAACACATTGTTTGAAACTGAAGAAATTGAAGCCAGGTCTCCGCCACAGGATTTTGCTGGCATACCATGTATTGTCTAGAGGTGTAAGAAAATCACCCACGGAGTTGACACTGGTCTGTTGGCAAAATCCACAGTGAAGACACAGGGATGCTTAAGGAAGAGTTGTTGTTGTGCAGGGGAAGGACACAGCTATGCTGGCAAAAATAAAAATGTCTTGGGGTAAGATTTTGTTGATGTGTGTGAAGGTGCTCCTGTTTCAATAGACCCCTCAGAAAGTGGGAATCCCAATGTATAGTTTCAAGGTCCTGAATGGATTTAGGTATGAACTAGCTCTCAGCTGCATTTCAAACAGTGTGTGTTTGAAAACAGGAAGGTCTAGGTGCTAGGGAGCATAGTAGTCTCAGAATTCTAGTAAATAGAATTGGTTAGACTGATGTTTGGAGCTCGTTGTCTCAGTTTCCCCCAAATATTGTTTTAGGTGCCCACGTTCTCTAACATCATTTCAAGAAAATGGGAGAAAAATGATCTAGGTAAAATTGTCAAAAGATGGCTTTGCAGCAAAATATTCCAGAGTAAATATTAGTAGATGGCACCAAATTGGCACAGCATGTCAAATGAGATCTATCAGAGCACTCACTTGAGTGCCAAGGAATATTTTGATTAATGGATAGGCTGATGGAACAGAATCTCTTTTGAAGTGTGTAGACATCAAGGCACAAAGCAGGCTGTAAACACCACTGAGGACAGGATTACAATTCAAGGTAATTATTGAGACTGGGAAAAAAAGGCTTGAAAACAATAACACCAAACAAACCCAACCTAAAAATCAATGAACAACAAGGACCAACCAAGTGAAAGAAAAAAAGCAACTACACAAATATATATATGTGAAAAAAAAAGACCAAAATAAAGACAATACCTTGGAGTATTAAAGTCTGTTGTGGACCACAGACTGTATGACAGGACTACAATGCACTGTTGTTATAAACAAAACAAATCACCATCCCAAATGAACAGGATTGCCTTCTGCAGAACTTATGAACCAATCAATCTTTTTGTCTCTATGTAGCTCGGGGCACTAAACTTTACCAGAGATGCAGCCACACTAAGAAGCATCATAGGAAAATTAAGAGATTTAGAAATTGTGATCTATTCATCAATGCAGAGGTAATTCAGTTTATTTTTGGAATAAAAAAGAAGTATAGGAGAACATGATAAAAATTCAGTATTGAAAATATAGTGAAAAGTATTGAAAATATAGTGAAAGGCCAGTGATATATGACTTTTCATTTCCAGAGAGTGAAAGAAAATAATAATAATTAATTTTCTGAAGGACAAGATATAGTTTAGATTTTATGAGTGTGTTCCTAACACAAAGATCAATGAGCATCAATAAGCTACCTAAGTTGTGGCATCTTCCTTACTGAAGGTTTTAAAGTTAATCTCAGAAAACCTTTCCAGAGAGAATAACAGGATTTTTAGTTCTCCTGATAACAGGGACATGGATTATCTTTCCTGTGGAAGTAACTTCCAACATTGCTATAAAGAAAATTGACCTGACTCTTCTTGGAGGCAAGGAGCAAAAGCACAAGGGAAAATAGGCATGGGCTCCAACAAGATTATTTCCAAATAGATGTCCTGTGGGTAGTTCAGTGCTGGAACAGGTTTTCCAAAGGGGCTGTAGCATCTCCAAGTTTGGGAGTATTCAAAGTTCTGCTGGACAAGGTCCTTGCTGCTGCTTTAAGCATGGGGTTAAACAAATGACCCTCAGAAGTCCCATCCAAACTCTAGAATAGAATGGAATCATGGAGTTCTGTGATGCCATGACTCTACTCTTAAATTTATGCATGAAAAGGTTGTCATGTCACCCTGGGTATAAAATGTGGCTTTTAGTCCAGAGAAGAGAAACTGAAAGTTGCCTGTATTAGCATTAGCAATACATTATCTGCAGGCTCTCTGGGATTACTTCTATAAAATAAAGTTAGTTATTTTCCATAATTACCTTCAATCTACATAAATGAAAATCAATCTACATTCAAATATCTTTCAACTCCTCACCCATTCCCTCCCCTTTCTCTTTAGATAACCAAATTTATTAATATTTTTAATGAGAGAACAACACAGAAAAGAGCATTATCAAAAGCTGTCTTTGGGAGGTGACTTAACTGATTTGCCTTTGATCCCTGTCATCAAGTAATTAGCTTAAAAATTTCAATGTCAAAATGTCTGGGGGAAAAAAAATAAGAGAAATTATCTTTTATTCTATATTTTGGCAGAAATGCTAGCCCAACCCTTGAACTGAAGTTGACTACATTACTTTGAGGTAGTTAGAAAAGAAGGAACCCCTTTTACTATAATTTAGATCTGTAGTGTGTAGGATTATCTGTTTCATTCATAGTTATTATAAAACGTTCTCTGGACACATAGCATGTTTTCAGTGGAGGATGTCAATTTCAATATTGCTGTCTATCAGCTAGAATAAAAGTGTGCTCTTTGTTTTTTAAGGTTGCTTAGACTCAAGTGAGGGTAGGTCCAGATGGCGTTTGGTCCAGAGCGATTTCAAGCAAAGCACTGGGTGAGTTTCAGCTCTGACTGCTTGCACAGCAGGTGATGGGTAGGTCAGCAGGCACTCAGGTGTGACAGCAACAAGCTTCCAAATCTACCACAAGGCCCTCTGCAGACCTCTGACCAGGGAACCGAGAGCAGCATCAGTCAGCTAGGAGGGTTGTCCATTTTTGCCTTCATTTAATCTGTAGAGAGCCAGTTAATCCTATGTCAGCGCTGCTTTCCAGAAAAATGAGGCTTTTAAAAGCCCCCAGGAACAGACACAGACGTGCAGAGAACCAGTGATGTAAGAGACACTTGAAAACAGGCTTTGAATACTTTTAGGAAAACTGTAGAGCAGGATGCCAGCATATGCAAATATATATTTTTATAACAAGTTTAGAAATATCTGGTGTGATCACAGCCCAGAGGAATGGGAAGAAGGATCTCAGAGACAAGAGGATTTCCATACAATAGTGAGTGGCACTGGAGTTTCAGAACAGAGGAAGGACAAGCTAAATGAATTAACTTGGATTTTCAGCAGTTCTCTGAGGACTGCTTGAAGAAGTTAAATAAGTCCTCTTCAGGTGGCCTGTTTCCCAGGAGAACTGCAGTCAGTGGTAAGTGAAAATACTCAGGGAATACCATTGTATTCTGAGTGCAGATCTTGAGATAAAAGAGGAAACCTTCCTAGCACCCTCGCAGACTTTGGCACAAGTTTTTACACAGGTGCACACTTTGGGCCAATTTGTGAATGCGACAGAAAAAAGGTTGATGTGCTCCTTAATACACCCCCAGCACCTGCCTGTCCAAAATGCAGGGAACCAAAGTAACTGAGCTACCCTGAAGTAGCCCCATCACCTCACACCTGCATCTTTGTGCTCCCACTGCTTGCACTGTTCTGAACTCAGCACTTCTGAGTCCTTTCTGTGAGCCTTTTTGACTTAGTCTGGCAGAGAACTAAACCAGAACAAAACCCCTGCTCCGGGGTGAAAAAATTCGTGCAGCTCAGAGGAGGTTCATCTGCTCAGGTTCAGTGCCAGTGCAGCAAAGCAGATGACAGCACAGGTCCAGGAGAGATGGAGGATGACAAGAGAACTCTTTGTAGGGAACTGATTAACAGCTCCACTGCTTAATAGACCTTGGAGATGTTTCTTGGAGGGCAGTGACTCCTAGGTAACTTGTTCCCTCCAGAAACTGGAAAGACAGCACAGAGTAACCAGCTCAGAGGTAGACATCCAGCTTTTAGATGCTTACATGAGTATATGTGAGACACTTGTACCAGTACACATCCCCATCCCCAAGGTGATATAAGAGGTTCTGTATTGCATAGATGATCTGTTTGCAAGATTGTCCCTAAAAGGCTGGGGGTGTAGAAGTAGTCTGAATTCTGCCTGCTTTTGCAGCACTGAAATCATGAGGCTCCTGTACTTACTCTGGGAACCAAACGTGCAGTAGTGGGGACACACAGAGATGCAGAGGGTAAATGGTATTGAAATTTAGCTCACTGGAGCTTGCAAAACTGGAGTTCATCTCGTTTGTACAGTGGGACTCTGACTGCCTTTTTTAATCAGTTCCTCACAGTCAGATTACTCACAGGTACTTAAGTGAGAACAGTCTGGGTGCAGCTAATTGTGTGAATTAGCTTTTCTTTTGCCATGTTCTATACTGGAGAGCAAAATCTCTTCAATCAACTGCAAAAAATCTACCAGTACAAATGTGAGCACTGGGAAAAAAACCAATAGATCTATGAGAAAATGTGAAATATAAACTGTTTTTCAGCTTAGAATCCCCATGTTTTTTGCAACCATTATCTCCTCAAGCTACACAACAGCTCTCTGAAGAGACACAGGTTTCAAAAGAGAACTGTTTCTCCTCTGTTGAATCAAAGTAACTTTGTGGCAGAAAAGTGACTTCAGGAAACAGTAAGTGATGCTATAATCACTACAGACACAAGAAGATGGCTTCAGAACACAATCAGCTTAGCAGGAGTGTGTGTGTCACCCATATGAGTAGGTGGCCAGGCAGGTAGCATCCTGCTGGTTTTTAACAGGCAATCCTCCCATGCATTTTATCACACTTGGAGGACAGTGTGTCCCACTGTATTAACAGGTTATGGTGGGGCCTTGACACATTTCCTACCCAGAAGGAACATCGCTGACTCACTGGTGTCCCAGGGCAGACTTATTTTAGCCTGATAATGCTTATTCTCAGAGCAGGGCACAAGCTGATCTGCTGTGAAGCCTTCTGCATGGGACTGTTATTAGCAAAGCAGGCAAACAGGAAGGCAGGAATCAGAAAACCTTTTAAGTCACCAGGCAGCACTAAGTAGTAATGTCTTCCCCGTTTGAACCCAGCCCACCTATATCACTGCAAACATATTAGGAATAATGATAACATTTGGATGTGTGCAATGGGAAATAATCACAATTAAAAACAAACTCCTGCCTCCTTAAAACACAAAAATTACTTGTCTGTCAGGGTGCTTATTCCCTTTTTTTCCTAGATTTCCTCTTGACCTGGTACCATTCACTTGGCAAGGTGCAACTCATGTGTAGAGGCTGAACTTAATATTTGAGAAAGCAGAAAATACTTTATTCACATGCCAAAGAGATGGAGGGCTTCCAATCAAACAAAATAGGAAGCAGACGGGTTAATTTTTTTGAGGACTGGATAAGTGAGTATTTCAAAGATGGGGGTTGGCTCTCTGTCCTTTGTCTTCACAAGCAGCAAAGTTAACCCCAGGAACTGATGTCATTCATAATCAGGCTTGCTACACATGAGGCTTTATCTGTAATGATGCTAATGCACCTTGTAAGTCAAAAACAAGCAGCCCACAAACTCCAGCACATTTTACCACCCCTAGATTTAGAAGCTTTATCAAGTCCACCTTGTAGCCTGTCTCCTTTAATTGCTCAAAGCTGACTGCCAGAGCACAATTATGGCTGGAAATAAACTCTGTAGCACAGCGATCTCGGTTCAGGATCGGCAGCCATGGCAACGCCAAGCAATAAGGCCTTAAAAAGGAAACGGCCGCAAAGGGCAAACTTGTCTGCATCTTGGATCCAGGCAAGTGGGATACTGAGGAGGTTTCTTTTGTTCAGAAGGAAATTTTTTTGTTTCTGTTTGAAGGCAATTGACTTCTTTGTTTGCTTCACGGAAACTAGCACTCATACATTTGTTTATGTAATGTTGTTTTGGTGGCAGGATTTCTCAAGCCCAGTCCTGAGCTTTTTCACCTGTTGCACATCCTCTAAAGCTAGACTCAGTCCCTCTGCCTGCAGTGGCTTTGAAATGTGTGTTTAAATCTTTTCAAATTTTTCAGATCACTACTTTTATTAGTTCAAATGGTTAGTGCATTTTTTGCTCTGTGGGCAACATTAAAATTCCAAGAAAATCAAATGGACAAACAGCTGCTTTTCAAAGAACTGCATAAATTAAGTATAGACAAACCCAGCAATCTATTATGTCTGTCAGTTTCTGTAATAGGCGACAGATATCATTAACTTTCTTAGGCAATCATCATACAGAAGCCTAAATATTTGATTTTATTTTTGTTATTCTATCCAAAAAGCCAGCTGCTACTACAGAAGAAAATTATACTGCTCTGACATGACTTTTTTCTCAAGAAATCCAAGTCTGCTGCTGCTGCTCATCTCCAGTTACTTTACCACAGCTTCTAATAATTTCATTTCCTATTTGTTTTTTTCTTATTTTTCCCAGTGATTGAAGTAAAACTGACAATAGGATAGTTACTGTGTTATGCCTTGTATCCTTTTTTGTTCCCTTCACTAAAGACATAATCCATTCTCCCCAGGGGCACAAAGTTGTTACTGGTTCCAAGAGGCTTCCTTCCTTTATGTCTTCATGCATTATCTTAAGATAAAGTTTGTCAGATCAGGTGAGTTAAAAACATCTAATTTACCTGGCTTACTCTCTAATTTGCTCTTTCCATACTTAATGCAAAGGTCTTACCCCTTTGTTTCTGTCCAAGCTGGATTAGGTCACAGTTGACCTTTTTGGTGAAGACAGTCTCAAAAGCACATATAAAATTTTCCTTCCTGACATTCTGTGTTATTCACTTTTCCTGACCATTAGCTAGCAGAAAAGTATGGACTTTGGTCTGTCTTCCTCTTCTTTCTGTCACAGTGACTGAAAATTCTGAGAATTCCTAATCATCCCTGATGCTTCCTCTTGGCACTTAGCTCATACTTTGTCCTTCTGATGTTGTTTTTACTTGCTCAGTTTATCTTTTTATATCTATCCTTAGTGATCTGATCTAGTTTCCACTCTCTAGTCTCTCTTCTTGGTTTAGATGTCAATGAAGAGGTCACAGTTTAACTAACCTGATCTCCTAGCACATTTTTACCCTCCTCTATTGGGACAGGATTGTCCCTCTACCTTTAGTAGTATTTTCTTGAAGAACTGCCAAGAGTCTTAAAAGCTTCTGAAAATCCATTGACATTTCCAAAAATGCTATGCAATCCCAAAGATGAATAAGGTATTCTTCAACAGAGTTTTATGTTTCCATCACAAATGGGACATTAAGCCTGGAAAAAAGCTTGGTCTACATGGCTTCTGGAGTGCTGAGGCAAATAACTTCCAGTTAGGTGTCCCCATTAAACCCTTCTAAAAATATTCTTACCCAAAGTGCCTTCTAGCACACCTTCACCAATGAAGTTCACTCTCACCAGATGTATCTTTAATTGGAGAAAAAAAATGAATTTCCTTCCAGGAAGAGAAAGAAAAATAAAGAATAAGAAATATTTATTTTTTAAGGATAAGTTGGAACTTGGAATCTTTTACTTTTCCTTAGTCTTGGATTGCTTTGCTTTTTTTCTCAATCTAACCTACATATTTATAATCTACCAATCAGTTTATTAAAGACAAAGATATTACAAAATGTAAGAAGAAATTTTTAGCAATGATGTATTGTGATATTCTGTATTGTGAGATTGCTTTATACTGAAAGGCAGTAGGTTTAGATTAAATATTAGGAAGAAATATTTTACTGTGAGGGTGGTGAGGCACTGGAACAGGTTGCCCAGAGAAACTGCAGCTGTCTCATACCTGGGAGTGTTCAAGACCTGGCTGGATGGGGACTCTGAGTGACCTGGTCTAGTGGAAGATGTCCCTGCCCATGGCAGGGGGGCTGGAATTGGATGATCTTTAAGTTTCTTCCAACTCAAACCATTCTACAATTCCAGGATTATGCTGACAGATGGAAGAGTGAATGACATTGACTTGAGAGAACAAGACCTGTAGAAATTAGTGCTGATCAGAAATGCATGTGGTTAAAACTTGTTGGCCACAAACCATGTCTTTACCTTGTAACACTGGGCTTCAGTGTTGCAGCTTCCCATCTTGTAGGCAGACACCAAAACTCTACCCTGTGTTTTTAACCTGTTTACATATTGATATTTTTTGGACTGCAAACTGTTCACCAGTGAAATCAATACCTGGTTCACAAGACTGTCTGGCAGCAGAGCTTCCTCATGTGTAGTTGTGCTATTTAATTCTGCAGAACATCCTGATATAGTTTATTTGAAAGATGCTTTATGTAAATAATTATACAATTAATTTCCCAGAGTCACTCTAGCAGTTGAATAGATCTGCATTCAGAGGCAGGAAGCTCCCTGAAGACAGCACATCTCCCAGGCCTAGCTGTGGCTGTGTTTTGAAGAAGAGTTTCAGTGATCTCAGGGGATTTATATCAGACAGGCAGACTGCAAATGCTGCTGTATATTATCTAGCGTGAAAATAAAGGCTGAGTATCTGGGGCAATCAATAGCAGAAGTTAGATTCCCCAGTGGAAATCTAACAGCAAACCAACAGTCATCGCTCCCTTAATTCCAAAACAGACTGTGTTAGTCCCAAAAACCAAACCATGAATTCTAGAAACACAGCCCTAAAACCATGGTTGTGCACATGAGAGGTAACTGTGACTTTTGTGGTTTTTATAGGTTTTATCTTTTAGTAAATTTTGTCTTCCAATACATCCACCTACCTCTTCAAACTTCCTTTTCCTCATACTTCCCCCCTGATATGCAAAGCTCTGACTGGATTAAACCTCACAGAAAATAAGTCTTCAGCTGTGCCAGATGAAGGCACTGGGCCCTATAAGGAAAAAAGACAAAATAAAACTAGAATAGGTCTGGAAGTCAGAAAGTCTGGGTAAAACTTCTCTCCCTGGATTGCTGCAATGCCACAAAGAATTCAAAACAATAATAAGACATTTCCTGAATGTGCCACAGAGGTTAACTAAGTTGGTTTTCAATATCACAGAATCATAGACTTCTTTGAGTTGAAAGACCTCTTAAAGATCAAGTTCTGAATTCTTTATCATTGGCAAGGACATCTTCCACTACACCACGTTGTTCAAAGCCTCATCCAACTTTGAACACTTCTAGGGATGGGACATCCACAGCTTCTCTGGGCAACCTGTTCTAGTGCCTCATCATTCTTACAGTGAAGAATTTCTTATTTCCTTTATAGACCTACCATCTTTCACTTTAATACTATTGCCCCTGTCCTGTCACTACCAGACATGGTAAAAACTATATCTTCCTCTTTATGTACTGAAAGGGAGCAGGGAGGGGAGGAGACAGGGAATGGCATCCTTCATTTTGTGTGGCCAGCAGGGGAGTTCAGTGGGTGGTCCATGAAGTGCTGTGTTACAACCACGGGTTTATATAGCAGTACTTTAGACTGGTGTCCGAACTCTCTTACACCTCCAGGGTGTGAGACACTCTGCCATTTCAGAGACTAATCAGTGAAAAAGAGGAGTTACAGGGTAGTTTCAAGTGGAAAAAATGAGTCTGTATAGCACTGAAAATCCTCTGGAATTCTGCAGTGGCAGAATGAGAGGGAAAACAGAATTAGGGAACAGGGCTGTAGCACTGAAAACTACATATAATAAAGCAACATACAGAAGTGCAGCCTCAGGGAGTCTGACACAGGCACTGGAATGAGAGGGGCTGTTCTGCAAGCCTGTTTCAGTCCCCAGGGTAGCCTTGTGATGCAGTGTGCACCACAAAACCACAGCTGAGGAGGATGCTGTGCTGCCATCGTGATGCTTTACCCCCCTCTGCTAGGCAGCTGCATCTTCTTGTGCAGAAGCAGGATGAGGTCAAGCCATGGGTGATGACACTCAGGGGTGCCAGATTTCACTCTTGCTCCCTGCTGCCTCGGGGCTTTGTTTCAGCTCTGGGACTTCACTGTGCCTCACCCAGCTCACCAGGGGCCTGCAGGGACACACGAGGCAGCTGAGACCTGCGTGTCAGACCACAGAGAAGGACAGGTGTTCAGCTCATGTGAATTGCAGTAAGATGGGATGAAGGAGCAGGTCAATAAGTGGCAAGGTAATCCAGGATGCCAGTTTGTGATTCTTGTACTCCATGCATGATCCACGTGTGCCCCAGAGGTGTGCCACACCTGGGCACAGAGCTCCCTGCAGGCACACCTGGGCACACCAGGCTCAAAGGCACGTCCCACAAGTCACAGGCCTGACAACCCCCTCCTCTGACCGTGCCACAGCTGCTGCTCTAGCCCCAGCCAATGCAACCAACCTTGCCCCCAAAACCTCCTGGGCAGCCAGATAATCCCCATCCCCTTTTGTGTCCTTTTGGAACAGAATATGTTTTGAGCACAATGAAAAGTGTAGTTCCTGCTCTGCTAGTGCAAGTTTTTTTCATTTTGTGCCCTAGATTGAGAAAATACTTTGTATTCTTAAAGAGAATGAAAGTAATAACTTGGCAAACAAAGTGTACCTTGTATACAAAATAACAATCATGGAAGATATATTGGGTAAATGAAAATATTGTATTTCATCAGAAATTACTTGTTTCATTCTGATTTTGACCAGCTTGAATTATATGAAATGAAAACTTGCTAAAGAAAGGTAATTTGAAAATAGGAAAGATCAACAGCAAATATTAGACTGCATCAAAAGGTTTTGTCCCTGGTTATTCTTTTAAGCAAACGTTTGTTAGACACATTTCAGCATTTACAATGATAGAGCATTAATTATAATGTTGCAACTACAAGAACACTTGTATGGTCTTCACAGCATGAATAACAGCCATTCTACAAGTAGTGGAGTGCAGACAAGCTGATAAATCTTACTCCAGAGCAGGAAGCCACATTACTCCATTGCTTGCAGTGGGAATTTCTAGCTTGGCCCCCACCACACCTTGCAGATGTGACCAAATTCTCACAGCAAAACTCTGTGTTCAGTCTTCCAAGCTGATTTTTTTCCCAGAGGAGACATATATTTGGTTATGTGCCTAGAACACATTTGGACATCACAGGTAAGAAAGATTTATTATGTCTGAAGTTGGGAGCAAAGAATTTAGAAGTGTTCAGGTTTTAGAGATTTAAATCAGACATTTAGAGAAGGGTAAAAGAAGAAAATATGAAAGCAAAGAAATAGAGAAAACAGATTGCCATTTTGCTATTTGACATCAGGTGATAGGATGAATGTTGTCTTGTGGTGAAAATTAAGATAACATTTGGCTTTCTGGCAACTTATCTGATGCTCCATGCAAAATTTTAACCCTGTGCCTATCAGCAGTGTCTTCTCTGAAGCATTGGGCCATTTTGCCTTTAGGAATAAAGGAAAGTCCTCTGTCACTTGTTGAAGGTTTGCACTTCCATCCGGGTCTGGAGTAGGAAGTGCAGCTGATTTCATTAAGGACATGTGGTCCTTCAGAGATAGCTAAACCTTCTCCAAGGGGGCAGACAGTTCAAAGCTCCTGCTGAGAGGTTTGATAGGGAATAGCTGGAGCTGTAAGCAAGCCTCAGCATCCCCTGGAAAGCAGGTTTGCTTTCAGGGAAGACGTCTTTCAGAGCTGATTGAGTAGGAGCCCCGAACGAATGGTTTATCTCCCGATTCAAACCTTCAAAATTTACTTTGTGGCTGCCTCCAGCCAGTTTATTAGTGGTGCATCTGTACTAAGCAGTCATTGCCATTTGTTGAAGTTTCTTTCTTCAACATTTTCATGGCTTTTTTTTTTAATTAATCCACAACTGAAGGAAAACTAACTTCTAAAGAAACAGTATAGGAAGTAAACAATTTTCTTTTGTTTATTCTTGACAGAAAACCTATCATGCCCTAAAGCTGAACACTCAGCTTTTCTTCCAATAATACTGGCATTTCCTCACCTTTTCATCAGTCACTGATGTGGCTTTGTTAAAAATATGAGGTCCATGGGGCATTGCTGCTGCCCTTGCAAACACAGCTCCTGTGATGCTCCGGCTTTTTCAGCACAAAACTCACATAAAAACCCCCTCACTGAAAGCACATTATTAACTTTGCAAATCAGTTATTAAAAGCTGCGGAAATACCGGGATTAAAATTTGCCCCACTGTGCTTGTGCTTATGTAAGAGAATGTAATATAAACATGTTTTCCTCTCCTGTCTTCCCCCTCCTCTTCCCTCTTCCACAAATAGAGGGATTTGCAAGAGATGAGAGTGTCCAGTTATCCACCCCCCATGATAGGTGAGAGTTGTGAGCCCAGTTTTGTTATCCCACTAATGGCAAAGACAGCAGGTGCCACCACACCACTCTAGCAGCCAGACAGGGCAGGGAGCATGAGATGGAAAAAATCTCGTGGGGTGAGCAAAAGTGAAAGGTTGTGCATGCACAGGCAGAGGAAAACTAAAAAGATTTTATTGTCTACTTCTCATCAGCAAACAATGTCCAGCCACTTCCCAGGAAAAAGGACTTCAGCACATGCTGTGGTTGCTTGGGCAGACAAACATTGTGTCCATTTGGTTAATTTGGGTCAGCTGTCCCAGCTGTGTCCCCTCCCAGGATCTTGCCCGCCTACTGCTTGGGAGTGGAATGTTGGGGACACAGCGCTGATGCTGTGCCAGCCCTGCTCAGCAGCAGCCAAAACACTGGTGTGGGATCAACACCTTTCCAGCTGCCAGTGAAGAGCACAGCACAGCACTGTGAGGGCTGCTGTGGGGAAAATTGACTCCACCCCAGCCAGACCCAATACAGGCACAGAGATCAAACAGAAAATTACCAGTTGACCCAGGGTAACCAGTTTAATGTCTCTCTAACATGCTATTACAACAAGTAAGAAAAATAACATTTTTTTACAGCATAGGTTCCTGTGTTTCTGTTTGTAGCTTCAGCTCAACTGTAGTGCTGGCTGAAAGATCTCCAAAGCAGGTACTGCTCTCCCAAATCTCTCTCCCTGGTTCTATGGCACAAAGATGATAGAACTCCTTTTGGGTTTTTTTTCACTTGTGATAAAACCCCCTGCCCACTTTTAAAATTATTATTTTTAATATTCTAAATTACTAAAAGAGATTAAATACTTTGGCTGAAATTTAAAAGAAAATATAATCAACCCGAGGAGTCACACAACAAGAAACTTGAGCCCAAGGGAAAGTTTGTCTAAGTCTTGTCTGACTTTAATCTTACACAGTGTATCCAGCATGGCTGACAATAGGTGGGGCTAGAAGGCTTCCCAGCGATGTGACAGTGCCTACTTTTGGACAGTTATGGAACAAGAAATAAATCAATTTTGAGGTACGGATATTAGCTCATCCTTCAGAGTCATTTATCTTGCCAAGGGGAACAGCAACCCCATTACCCTATCCCAAAGTCTGTTACCCTGTGAGTAATGACAGACAGCAAGTCAGGCACTTGATTAGGCAGCCAGAAGTGTTTTGTTCAGCAATAGCTCTCTTCTCACTGTGAAGCAGAATGATAAATAAATGGCAGTCTGCTGAAAACCTCTGCTTTGCTTTGGGGCTCCCTGAGATGAGGGTGAACAAAGCCACACATCCACTTCACCATAGGTTCATCATCCATTTGGTAAGCAGGCAAAGCTGTCCCAGACAAAAAAAAGAAAAAAAAGAGAAAAAAAAAAAAAAGAAATTATGTCCTCAGCAAATATAACAGTGCCTCAGCATCTGAAAAATGGTATTTCTGACAAAGTAGAGTTCCTTCCAGGGGGATGTCAGATGAGGCAGAGGATTCTCAGTTCTGAAACACTACAGAAATGAAAAGTTATGCCTAACCTTGCAAATGCATAACTGTTGGCTTTCTCTTCTTGCATTTTATTGTCTTTCTTCTTATAAAGAAACTTCTCTTTGAGAAGGATTCAGGTGAGTCCCTCATGCTTTCCCAGCTGGATATGTGATAAAATTAGACTCACAGCTACAGAACTATTTCCTTTCTCAGCAAGACTGTTGCAGATGCTGATTGGTTCTCAGCCCAGAGCAGCTTCCTGGTTGCTTCAGTTTTTCAACATGAATAAAAGTGCATACAAAATAGGAGAAGATCACAGGGTTTCATTTTATATAAGTTCAGTCTCAAACAATTCAATAGATACTGGTTATACAGACAGATGAGGCTATTCTGTATATTCCAGCTCACCACTCCACTTGTTGCAGCACTGCACAGGAGCTGAGCACAGTCATAATTAATTTTGTTCCCATTCCCCTCCTGTTCCATATCCCTGTGGATAATCTTCCAAGTTCCCTTAGATCCACTAAAGAACAAAGAGCTTTCTAGGTCAGGTGCTGCAGTATCTAACGTGTGGAAAATGTCCAAAGAGAGAAGCTTTCCTTACAGCTTCTCCCACAGAACATGATCTATTAGGAGACAGTTAGCTCAGCATAAGAGCCCAAAGATGCAGTACCCTGAAACAGAAGCACTCTAATTCTAAATGAACATGTAATGCCAGGATGGTGCTGATACAGACAAGTCCTGCAGTTCAAGGAAGCAGCACTTCTGTCCATTTAATCACCACAGCTGTGAATCCCTCCAAGAAAGGCCTAGACCATTCTTCTAAAGAGCCAAACTGAACTCTGTTGGTTTTGTATGTATTAAATATAGGCCTGGATAATATATTATCAATATATATGTGTATGCTAAATTATATATATTTTTAATAATGAGATATTAATGGTTTTTTGTTATATAATAGTCTGCTGGCTGTAGCAAACTTCCTGAAAAAGTGTAAGCCTGACTCATTTCTTTCCCGTCCCCAAGAAAATTTCAAGATGCAGTTTCACCATTCTGGTAAGCACCTTTAGTACCCAGACAAAAAGTGTTCTGCAGTCTGAATAAAGCAGAGTCACCAGCTTTGCAACAAAGCTATGACAAAAAAACCCACAGAACAGAATTCAAGATTTAATGGTGCTTTCCAGGGGGACTCCCCAGGAAAGAGTTATCCAATGCTCTCTTGCTTCTTTATGTGACCTGACTCTATTTCAGGTTTTTCTTCCTTGGAGATTTCCTTCTTTCTCCTTCTGTTTTCTCAATGTGTGCATTGGGGTCTTTGTGGTTTGTCGGGTTTTTTTAAAAGGTGATAAAAGGCAACTGTTGCTTCCAAGAATTTTCCCTCTTAAGCACTGAAACTGTTGTAAAAATGTAGCTAAACAAGTATTGCTAACACTGTAGGTGTCACTTGCACACAGAACAGTGAAGTTGCCTGGCTCACTGTACTTGTTGGTGTCTGTCTCACTGGTGCCAATTGTCACCCATAATGTGACCTGAATTGTGATAGAAAATGCCTGAAAAATTGAATACTCATTCTTGGATACTGAACAGTACGAAAACAGAATTAAATTACTGAAAAACAATGAAACCAACACCTTGACAAAGATCTTTTTTTCTACTTTAATCTTAGCCCAAGATATTATTAGTGTTTTTCTTCAAAACTGGCTTCTATTCACACACAACAATCACCAGAATATCTCTGGCTTTTTCTCTGGAGGCCAGAGATTGACTTATTGGAGCTGAGAAGGATTGGAAACTTTTGAGATTCCCAGTTTCATTCATCAGAGCAGTAATAAAGTAAATCAATAAAGGTTATTAGTTTCTTTTTCAGTCCCTTTCTACAGAATTCTATCCACCTCCCAGAATATGTCCAGTGGAGTTGCAATAGTAGTTGCTGTGAAGAGAAACTCTTACAAAAAAACATATCTACTTCTGCATTTTTTCTACACTTCATAAAAAGAAATTAAATAATTAAAATATGTTTTAGTGAATATGAGTCTGGAAAACCTTTCACAAAGAAATTATTTAATTCCATAAGGATTCCTCACACAAAAAAAGACCTGCCACAGGGGTGAACCACAGCATTTCATGAATTTTATTATGTTTCTTATTTCTTAATTTTGGACTTTCTTTTCAGATGTTATTATGAAAAGTTGTAAAGACAGGCAGTGTAAAAATTAATTGGGCAAGAAGTAATTTATGCAATTAAAAAACTAAAATTATCTATTGCTGTGGTTGCTTTAATTCCTCAACAATCCTTTTAGCAGTTGTTTACTCCCTAAATACATAAATAGAACTGTAATAAAATAACTCTGAACTCCCTTAGCTTTTGAAGGATTAAAATTTCAGTCAGTATCAATGAGGGTAGTTCCCCAGAGATGAAAAGCCGTGCTTATATATATATATCTCACTGTAAAGAGTTGAAATGAGGCATTGAACAAAAAAAAGCTAAAATCTTCACTATGAGAAACAAGTTGCAACTCCAGTCAGGGTCAATGACTGCAGGTAAAGATATCACAAAAGCAAAATTTGCTGCACTTTCAATATTCCCTGTATGGAAGTCAGAACTAGCATTCTTTTGGGCACAGCAGATAAATATGTTAAAATAATACAGAAAATGTGAAATTATACTTGTAGATTTCAGGGATCAGTGCTCTCTTGGAATTTTTAGAGTTACGGAATTTTAAGAAGCTAAGAAATGGAAATCAACGTTCCTGACAATTGTTTTGGATTTTGAGTTTAAAATGTGTTACAATACATTATTAGAATGCTCTCCAAGGTGCTGTGTTTGAGTGGCAAGTGGTACTCACCAATTGTTTCACAGAAGTAGTACCTGACAGAAGTAGTATTCCATAGAAATTTTACAGAACTAGCCAGCATACAAGAAAAGCTGAATAAAGGTCAGCACAGTGTCTGGCTGTCTGTGTTTTCATTTATCACTGGGTTACATCATCCCAGAGAGCCATTCATGTAAAAAGGAAACATTCATACCTTATCTGTGATCTCCCTATAAATAGAAATATTAATCAAAATATGTAATGACATAAGTAGATTGCATTCTAAGCATATTAGTTGAATATGTAATAGTGTTAGATGGAAGCAACGTATCGTCCAGCTGGTCTTGGTCATAATCCATAACATTTTATAGGTGATTACATAGATTTGCAATCAGTTAAAAAATAAACAGTTGGTATGAGTTAACAGTTTTCCATGTGAATCTTATTGAAAAATGACGTTTCAGTGTAATATAAGACAACGTTTCTCTCTGATGTAAAGTAGCACATATGAAAAGAAAAATTCTTGAACACTTTGTGTTCATCAGTTCTTAGGTCATTCAAGTTAAAAAGGGTCTCCTGAAGTCTGTAATCCAACCATTTGTTCAAAGGCCACTTGTCCAAAGCAGGGTCAACTATGAGTTCTGGCATGTTAAAGAAAGCTCAGAAAATACAGAAATGCTTGCAAAATATTCCTGGTTACCGTTACTTTCCCTTGATCTCTCCCTAAGGTTTTTGGTCATGGATCTCTTTGACATGTGAAGTCCCATTGACTTCATTCACATACATAGTCTGTAATGTAAAATTTGGTGAAAAAAACCATTTAACATCACATTAGTTACCTGATACCCAATCTCTAAAAACACATTTTTCAACCTGTTATATGGTACTCTCAACCCTGATTCCACATGAATGCCTCAGTGACAAGAACTTTGTTAACTGCTATTAAGAGAAAGAATAAGTAAGCGTTGTGAAATATTGGATAATTCATGGTGTTTCCCACACTTCACTTGAAATAATTATTTCTGGTTTCTCCTGCAGATGCAAGAAGAACATTGTCTGATCCTGGCCTCGTTATCAGGATGGATACAGGCAATTTTGTCTGTGCTGGTGTCACAGGTAGAAAAGCAAAAAGGCTGAGTGCTTGAATTTTGTTTATTTTTGTTTATTTTATCTTATCTGCATTACAGCTGGCAAGCTAAAGCTACGAAGCGAGAGTGCAGGAGAAGAGTGGTAGAAGAATAATGGCTCCTTGTTTTCCAAGCCCTTTTTATACCATAACTAATGTAACTTATTGTTTATAGATTTAAACCAATGTCCATGTAACCAATCTATTCGTAACACCGGAATTGCTATAAAAATTATCCAATACCTTTTCAGTAGAACATGGACTCATGGGAAGAAGAAAGGAAGAAGGAATTTCAACTGTGTCATGCCACCATTTTGAGTTTTATCTCTTATCAGCTTACTATGAAAACAATCCCACAAACCTTCACCTTTTCACCCTGTCAGAATCTATATACCATTTCTATGTCCCAACTCAGACTTCAGTAGATTGTAACGTTTCCAAAAGTGTTGGGAGCTTATTGCAGGGCTGTGAATCATAATGAGGACTGTACAGAGGGGTATAAATCATCCCTGAGGGCTTTACATCTGACTTAGGGTCACGTTTTACAGATGGCTCAGGGCCAGCTTCAGCAGATGATTTGGGATCAGGTTGAGAGCAGCTCATTTCCTGAACTGCAATATTTGGCCTTATCTCAGGTGTATCAGGCAAACAAATATTCTCCACTTCCTGGCCTCCAACAAACATGACATATATTCTTAAATGCACTTACACTATGGGTTAGAATTTACTCATTACTCTTTTGTCTCCTAACCCATCATTCTTTTTTCTTTTCCAAGCATCAAGGGGAAAAAAACAAACTATTGCCTTCCTTACAAATCTTCACTGCGTTACATTTTTTGAGCAACATTTCTCACATAGAGAAATGGGCAAGATTCTGATCCTTAACGTCATTGCTGTCAATCTGCAGGAGCTCCACTATCTGCTGGTTACAGATAATCATGCTCTGGTTTCCAAATCTCTGGTATTGCATTAAATTCCTGTTGTCAAATAACTTCTGGTCAACCACAGTTTTAAGGACATAGTAACAAATTCTGGGGAAATATGAAATAGGCATTCCGGTCAGCCATAGTAATTCTCTTTTCAGTTCTCCTGACTACACATTCAAAGGCACCTTTTAATTGTTTCAAGAACAAGAAAGTGAGCTTTAACTTCTGCAATTTCACATCAAACGGCAGCTCACCTTTCATATTTCTACTGTTTTCTGGTATAGTGATTAATTTTGCATTTTCTGAGTCAATGTATTGGCCTGTTCCTGTCCTCCACTCCTCTACATAACTGCAACCTTTTCAAAGTGATTCACTTTTGCTCAGACAACAGAAATTTGCAGTGTCTTGTTTATCATCTCTTTTATTAACTGAGGATGTGACCTCTTTAGAGCTGCATTTTCTCCTGTATTTGGAAATCACTTTCCACTGTGGCATAATCAGAACTGGTATGAGAAAATATTTTTACCCACCATAAAAGCATAACCCATGAAACTTGTACCTGAAGAAAATTGCTCAATACAGGAATTTAATTGAATTTGGAAGAAGCTTGAACATTTTGTATTGCTAACAGACAGAGTTTTAATAGCTCATACCAATGCACTTCTGGAGGAATTATTAACCTTCATGATGCAGCTCTTAAACCAAACTTTTAATTCTTCTAGAACAGGACAAAGCAGGATTTACCACTTTTGTTTATGACAAAACCTGTATGTTTTCCTTTGAAGCACCTATGACTGACACCAGAATAATTGCACCTTACAGCAATTACATGGCCTCGTGTGGCAGCTTCTCTGTTCTTTAATAATATCACCAGTCTTTGAGGGGAAAAAACCTTCATATTGCTCCTGAAATTCTTCCCTTAAGAACTGCACAGCCCAGGAAAGTGTGCATTGGTAGAAATAGACATTGATTGAAATAGCATGGTTATCCTCAAAAGCTAATACTCTGGTTTTGTGTCAGAGCTCCATTTCTCAGAGAGGTCTAAGGTGCAAAGCAATGAAATATTTGAAGAAGGATGGTGGAAAATAATTTAGTGCCCCGTGCTCTTGTCCATCTGAATATACACCACCTTATTTCAGTAGAGAATCACGTTTTCAGCAGAATTTCTTAGGTTTAATGAAAAAAGTAGCCTTACTTGGAATGTTTCAGGGACATGTCAGAAATCAGATTAAAGGACATCCCACCTGGAATATATGAGTTTTGATCTATGACCACACACATAGCTCCCTTCAATTAACTTTGCCAAGAAACTTTATAAGTTAAGAAGCCAGAAGGTCACTGTGCTGGTTTTGGTCAACACAGAGTTAATTCTCTTCCCAGTAGCTCGTGTAGGGCTGTGTTTTGCATTTATGGTGAAATCAGAGTTGATACTCCAGGGATGTTTTCATTTTTGTTAAGTAGTTCTTACACAGAATCAGAGCCTTTTCTGCTTCATGCCACCAGTGCAGGGGATGGGGGTGCAAAAAGAGCTGGGAGGGGAAACAGTCAGGACAGCCAATCCCAGATGACCAAAGGGATTTGGCATCGTGCTCAGCAGCAAGAGCTGGGGGAAGGAGGAAGGCTGGACATTTGGAGTGATGGCATTTGCCTCCCCAAATCACTGTTATGCTTGATGGAACTCTGCTTTCCTGGAGATTGAGCATCTGCGTGCCCATGGGAAATGGCAAATGAAGTCTTTTTTTCTTTTTCTTTTTACTTGTGCATGTAGCTTTTGCTCTACCTGTTGCCCTGTCATATATATCCCAACCCACAGGTTTCCTCATGTTACTCTTCCATTTCTCTCACCCAGGGGAAGGAGCAAGCAGCTCATTGCTCCTGGCTGCTGCCTGGGGTCAAACCATGACAGACACAGGCAAATTGTCAGGTCCAGAAAAACCCCAGTTACAACTACAGAGTAGCAAGTAAAATTGCTCACCTCAATACTTAGAAAAATTATGTTTCCTGGTATGATCAGATTAGCTACCCAGATCTCTGAGACCTTACCTTGACTTAGACAAGAGTGCTTTTTTGCAGGACACCAAACAGTTACAGGACAGTAAAGAGGAGACTGATCTATGACCAGGACACTAAATGCATGCACTGGATCAAAAAACCTCACAATTGTTACTTGACCTACTGTGTGTAGCTAGCTATCTGACAAACATGGGCATTATTTCCTTTAATTCTTATCATGGTAACACAATCCAAACAATTTCATAGATGAAAAGTTATAAAATTCAAGTCAACTAACAAAAGATAATTTTCCTAGAAGAAGATTTTAAGAAGGAAGTCCCTCAAATCCCTTTTTGCTACTATCAGAACTGTGTTCTATCTAATATATTAATGAAAACACCATAAAAAAAATACCCACCCTAACAGAATAAAGGCCTACTGTGTTTATCAACTGATATCTATCAATGGATTTAGATAAACCACAGGGAAAAACTTTCTGACTTTTGGGATGGTGAAATGCTGGAATTATGGCTAGCAGAGCCTGTGAAATCCCTATCACAAGTATTTTTAATGAAGTGTTGCACAACCTCCTGCCTGCCACTAAGTCAGAGTTAAATGAACTGTCCTTGGGGAAAAAAGGTGGGATATATCATCTTTGATCATCAGGCTCATTGCAGCTCTGAATTTGTGGTGTTCCAGAATTACTCAGGAGCTTTGGTTCTTTTCTGTAAAACAAATTTACAGAAAAGAAGATATAAACTAACCCCTTTTCTGAACTCTATAGCCCTTTTGATAAGAAAGTAAAAATGCTATAAAGTTGTCTATGTTGACCTTAGGTTGACTTTAAGTAGAAGCAAGAAAGTAAGATCAATTATTTGAATTCTATCTGAGATTTCCAAATAGTTAAAAATCTAGTGTGCACTGTATGAAAAATTAGGTCATTATTTAAATTGTGGCCAAAAAAACCCCAAACTCCAGCCTGTCACTACAAATCTGATCCAGGTGGACAGATGGAAATAATACTATTAAATACTTTATTGCCAGAGGTCATGTAATCAACAGCCAATGAAAGAAAAACATTGACGAGATAAGAGACAAAGACATTTCATGCTCTGCAGGTGGTGTAGGTAGACATATTGCTTCTTGATTAAATACAATAATTAATTTATTTTCTTGATTTGATATCTACAGAAATTATTCCCAATAACTTTTGAATATAATTTGGTGGAAATCCCAAAGGTTTATCCAAGGTTAGCCTTATAACAGCCTATGTGAAGAACAATCACAAATTCTGCAAATGAGTTGAAAGGGACTTTTTCTTTAATAATATGAAATTTTTTTTTTCTATTATTTAACCTCACAGAGTTTGTGTGCAAGAATATTGGAAGTTTGAATGAGAAGGGGCCGCTGGGAATTTCAGATCTTACTCCTAATTTGCTGAAGAAGGGAATTCAGCAGTAATAAACTCATCTGTATTTTCCTAATCCACACAAAAATTTAACAGTTGTTTTCTAATATCTTAAATGTTTTCCCAGATGCTGAAATTTATTCATTTTCCTAATTAAACTATATACCACTGTAAATTTTAAAACCAGCTATGAAATACTTATACAAATGCTGCTGATAGCGAATCCCATAGTTGGATGATTTCTTTTTTCACCTGATTTTCTTCATATTGTAAGCCTGTCACATTTTAACTGTTCAGACTCAAAAGTTTTGTACCAGGTCCTGCCTCAGTCTTGATTTAGTTGGAAAGGTTTCCATTAAAAGGATGGACTCACTGCTGTAGCTCAAGGAAATATGTTAGCCTTAGGCTAGGTTTATAAAATGCATAACTGTTTACTGAAAATATCAAGGCTGTCTGTAGATTGAAGTACTTACTTGAGATTTGACAAGAATCCTCATGGTGTCAGGAATGTGCTCTTTTCTAATGCTATGAAAATCCACCCAGTTTAGACTAAACCAGAGGATTTTGAAAAATCTTAGTGTGGTCATTAGAGATTTCTTACATGCTGGCAGTTTCCAGAGACACCATCTGCTATAATTATATTTTGTCCATTCCCAGCTTCTACCAGCCAACCAGACATGTCATGCATCATTCCCACAGAGCGACAGTGTGTTGTGCCTTAGGGGTGTGATATGTGTGTGGGAGCAAAAACATTTACCTGCAAGTGCTCTTCTTGTCTGCTGAGGACTGTTGGATGGAACTGAATCCCATATTACACTGAGCCAGCTATGGTTTGCACAATCTCTTTCTCCCCACCAGGACAAGTTGAAACTAAAAATCCGGTCCGAGGATCACAGCCCTTTTGATTAGTTTGGTTTTATCCTTTGGTGCAAAATATTTTGTGCCATCAAGGCAAAGAACATGTAAAATGTTGTTTTGGTAGTAGGGCTCCAGTAAATTACTTGGTCCTGGCCGTAGTTCATAGGTGCATCCCATGGCTGAGACTGACAAGGTAACAAGCCAATACAGGGAGTGAAACTCAACTAGTCCCTGAAAGGAGAGTGTGTTTATTCTGCTGGAGCTAGGTCAAAGATTCTGCAGAAGAGAGGAAGACAACAAAGAAATAAGGTAAAGCATTAGAAACTGCCTGATCTGAAGTATATCTTTGGAATTTTATTCTACTTCACTTTCTTCCTGTATTGAGGCATTAAGCAGGAAGTGCTCCTATGCAATTCCGTGTGCTCCCTTCCTTATGAAACAGATTTGGACTGAATGAGTATTCATTTATAATAAAGCCTATAAATTTCTCCTAAATAAAGGGTGAGAATTGAAGGATTTTCAGCAAGGGAACTAAAAGAGCTGTGATAGCTTTGTAGATGCAGCTTAGACCACAGATGGCCAAAGAATGGCCCATAAGCCAAATCCAGCCTGCCATCCCAGTTCATTGACCCTTTTTACCCATTTGCCCCATGCTGCCTTCTCTTTCAGAAGGCTCAGGAGGCACTCGAAAGGAAGCACATCTAACTGTATGGGAGGAAATGTTTGCAGTTCACTGCTTGCCTTCCAGTGAGTGAAGAGTCACTCCAGGGTGACAGCTTTACCTGGTTCACACTGTGTAAAACCCAGCTGAGTCGTGCATCCTCCAGAACCCCAGCCTTGCTGCAACACAGCTTCAGTCAAACCAATCTGTATCACGTTGGCCACAAGGATTTCTTCACTAGGCTTGCTTTTTCCCTGCTGACATCTTCCTCAGCACTGCTTTTCTCCCAGTGTGGCAGACTGGCTTCCATGATCCTCAACAGTCACGCAGAGGCTGAGGGGAACCACTTCATGGAGCACAACCTGTGGTCACTGCTGCCAGCCCTCACAAAAAGCTTGACCCTTTCCTTTCCTTCTATGTCCTCTACCACCCTAAACAGAGTTCTGCTTAGGTGTTCAGTGATGTGCTGTCTTTATTCTTTAAGGCAAACCTAAAAGACAAACATCTCTGATCAACTTGCTAGCATTGTTCTTCTAGAGTCTCACGACACAGGATTTTCACATGGTTCTGTTAAATTATGTGACTCAGCTTGACTAAAGCAAGCTACAGACATTCCCATTTTGAAGTCAAAGGCTATTTGGAGCACCAGCAAGTTCTCACTCTACACCATTTCAAGAAGTCATTGCAGTATCTTCCATTCTGGATCCTGTCTCTTTTAAGCAGGGGCATAAACTATATTGGGCATGAGGAATCAGGGCTATAAAATACTTCTCTTCTTTAAAAGAAGCTCTTAGGGCCAAGATAAATTTCACCTAAATTAAAGGTTTAAAGTTGCCATGGGGCCAAGGGCACTGCATGGGGCTGGCTGGCAGGAGCAAGGGAGGGACCTTTCTAGGGTAGCAATTAGACATCTGGGACACTTCACATCACTCACTGATCCAGTGCAGGGAAATTAATTGAGCTCCACGTGCCTAAGTGCCTGAGTTAGTCACCCTAGGATTGTCCTTATCATCAAACAGGCAGCTTCAGGTGGAAATACAACTGACCTACTTTAGGATTAGAAAATCTGAGCTCAGCATATCTCAATTTCACTATTTCTCCTTGAAGGCACCCTAAGAGCGATGATGTCAGACAGACACCTAACTCCTAGGCACAAAATGGTCTCAGCAGGGCTCTCTACAAGCACATTTGACATTACCAGCTATGCCATTTGGCTCCCAGCTGCACCCTCACAAGTGTGGAGACCTACTAAAAGTCCTGCATAGTATTTCCAAAGCTGTGTAGGTGTCCTGGGGATGCCAAAGTGTGCAATGGCATTGGGTGGCTCTGTTTGCACTCCCCTTGAGTTAAGTTACATGATACCCATTCTAAGTTTACAGCTTTGAATTTTAACATATTTTTGTCTTTTCCTATAAATTCATTTAAACTAATATTTTATGCTTTGCAGATTTTCTTCTTTAAGTCTTTGAGAGTCAGCTATATAATTTTACATCAATAATAAAAACTAGATCTATGCAGCTTATACAGTCCCCATTTCTGTCTGACCATATGAAAACAGAAGGCAAACATGCACAGACACCTCTTGTTATCATGCAACTATGTCTAAGCTCAATATTATTCTGTTGCCTGAAGTGCCCCAGAAATGACTTTGTAAGCTATTCCTTCTATTCTGAGAGGATTTTCAATTTTTTTATTATTTGTTTAAGAAACACAGATGCTCATCACACATATGAAATGCTGAAAACTGCCCTTGATGAGCTGACCCAATTTGCAGCTCTTCCATCAATCAAACCCAAATCCCTACCTGAATTTTTTCTCAGTCTTTTTTGAAACACCTTTTTTTCTTTTTTTTTTTCTTTATTAATATCCCACTTGTACCAAACTCAGTTAATTATCTGCCTAACTGACAAAAAAAGTGGAACCTAATATCATTCTCATGAGCTAACACTTTCGAGGTTTTCTGTTAATCATGCACTGCTTTTAAAATATTGAGTGGGGTATTAATGGGACAAGGTTTGCAGCGACATGGAAAATTTGGTATGCAGTACAGCAATAATTTACAAATATTTTAGTCCACTAACAAAACAGATAAAATTGCAACATTACCATGCTATTCCTCTAAAGGTAATAAACTTCTGAGGGCAGGATTTTACAAAGTTAGAAACTGCACAAATAGCACCAATGTTTTACACCTCATACACATTCCTGAAGTCTGGATAAAGTTATGCAGGTGTTTCTAGTCACTGAAGAAATGTGCAATAGTGATTTCATGAAGCTGACTTGAGGGTGATTTCAAAACTGCTGCCTCAAAATATTATCAAAGTACAGAAGCTGAGTTTGCAATACCACAGCATTGGAAGCAATGAAATATGGTGTGTGATATATAAAAATACTAAATTTAAATTTAAAATTAATAGACTGGGATATTTGGATTATAATTGGAAGCTAGAACCATGCTGTCAGATTCCAACATTGGAGTAAATCAGCATAATTCATTTTATATCATATGGTAAGTATTCTTAAAATACTGATTTAAGTCAAGGAGTGAACTTCTTCAGGTGCCAGAATTACCCCAGTTGCTTTACTAAGAACAAATAACTATAGAAACTTGGGATTGTTCAATCTGGGGAAGAATAGGCTCTGGGAAGACCTTTTAGCAGACTTGCAGTACTTAAAGGGAGCCTACAAGAAGGCTGGAGAGGGACATTTAATAAGGGCATGCAGGGGTGGGACAAGGGGGAATGACTTCAAACTGAAGGAGGGTAGGTTCAGAATAGATATTGGGAAGACATTCTTTGCTGTGAGGGTGGTGAGGCACAGAAACAGATTGTCCAGAGAAGCTGTGGGTGCCTCATGCCTGTGAATTGTCAAGGCCAGGTTGGATGGGACTTTAAATAACCTGGTACAGTGGAAGTGTCCCTGCAGGACAAGCAGCACGGTGCTCCAGGGGCTGAGCAGGCAGCAGCAGCCTTGGGGGCTTCCTGGGGCTTTGCTGGGAGCTGGTGAGCAGCACTTCAGCTATCAGCTGAGAGAAAATATGCTGAGCAGTAGCTTCTTTTATCACAAAATGGGATCCCAGTTCACAGAAAGGAAGCATGAAACTGGAAATGCTTGCCATCTCTCTTTGTGCTTTCCAGTGTGACATTAAAGCTCATCAACACTGGGAACTGGAATTACAGTAACATGGAAAACATAATTCTACCTGTTAATACAGAGTCTGTTCTGTGTAGATTCAGTAAGGCAAACGTAGGAACATCACAGGTGTTCCTGTGAGCAGTGTATATTGCTTTCCAATCCAAACAGGCACAGATAGCTTCCAGTGCAAGTTTCAAAGGAAACTGCCTAAGTGTATGTAAGCCATTGAGAAATACCTTAAATTCACTGTAGAAATTCTGATGTCTGTAATGAATCCAGCCCAGTAACTGCTATGATCTGCTCAATTAATATCATTCATATCCCTAAAAATCCTCCAATTTCTAAATTCCATAGCTTTATGACTTTCCCTCTCATAGGAGGTTGACCTCTTCCAAGCTTTAATTTCGTCCAGAGTGATCTGCTATTTTATTTGATAAGTAGAAAAAAAAAACCAGCCACAGAACAACAGGACAAGAATGAAATTAAAATTCTTAGTTAAGGACTACTGATATGACCACTTTTTTATCCCCATAGCCTCACAGACTGAAGTTTAAAGATTAAAATGATCTTGAAACATGCAGTGTGAAGGACTTGCAGTTGTAGAAATGTTCTTTCAGTTAAAAATATTACAAAGAACATGTATGTCATATATGCATTTTAGCTTATCTTGCATGAGCTCATGTAACTTAGTTGAACAGTAAACTCAACAGTATCCCCAAGGGTACTTAGGCATCTAACTCCACATCTTTGAGCACTTGGAACTCAGCTTTTTAAGTCTTTAAATCACTGACCTATAAATACAGTAACTTTCAAAACATGTCAGGTTAAATTTCTATTCTTGGTACTCAGTTTGTGATAAGAATTAAGGAAGGCCCCAAATTTTTTTCCCATGCCTTAGAGAAAATGTCTTTCAAAATGATCTCTCTTGTCATTGCTTTAGTAGTAACCTGTATCCTAAAAGAGTACAATCAGCCTCTAACCACCCTCTGCAGATCTATATTTTCTTTATTGATCTAGACTGGCAACTGTTTGTTTCAATACCTCTGCAGAATAACAGGGGTCAGTGCCTCTGAATAACTCCCAGTTCTTCACTGAGCCTGTAGTGTAGCTTCTCATACAGACTGTTTACTGATGAGTTCTTTCCCCATTATCATCTAAGCATACACAAGTTTCTTTTCACAAAATACTAGATGCTTGCAATAATTTAAATTTAGCACCCTGATAATTTAAGGTGTTTCTTTGATTGTATAAACCATCAATGCCTTCCATTCTGCATATTTAATAGTCACTTAATCACACCTTATCTACTCTCTCATGGCTTATCCAGTGAGAACAATGGATGAAAAGGAATTCTTTATCTCTTTTTTTTTTTTTTTTTTTGGCAGTGTTCCTCAAAAGTTTATACAGCTTCTAAGTTACCAGTATGGTTTTCAAGAACAAAGAAAGGATCAGCTCTTGGTGACACAGATCTGCTTTCCAGCTCATTTCTTATAAAATCATCCATTTCAGGCACAGCCATTGTTATGTTAGCACCCACTGCAACTAGTTCAAAAGACTATTTCCCTCAGGTATAACATTCATTGTGATATTGCTCTTCAGAAATTTTCCTCACAAGAAGATCCTGAAATATTATTGAACATTCCTGAAGTAAACAGAACTGAATTATTTCTCAGTTCTCTCAAACTAGATTCATTCTTTTGTGGCTGCTTCCACTGCTACAATGGATAGCTGACTTTTAAGGGAAATTGGTGAGGAAAGAAGGTTTGGTCTGGTTTATGAAGGGGAAGTAATTATGTCTGAAAATTCAGAAAAAAATCCCAAAACCACAGAAATGTATGCATGTTATGTGCACCTGACATTTAAGAACAGCAAGAAACTGAATATAAATTATTCTAGAGGCAATGAGAGAAGAAACTCTTTTTTACTAAGTTACTTCTCTTAATACTAAAAGGTGAGAAAATGTTGTTTGCTAGAAAGGGAGGAAAGAAAAGCGGAAACATACATCCTCCAGATATTCCTGTTATCCCCCCACAAGTGCTACTACATTCAGAGTCTTCTCAGAACAATTCATTATCACAGATAAGCATTTGGGTCATTCCTGTGATAGGCCCCCTTCTGAAGAATGTCTGAAGGAGGCATGCCACACACCCCAAAACTTTGGGGTACAAACCCAGAGTCCTGGGTCTTGCTCCTACACATCCCACTGACCAGACCAGAGCAGTTGTTATTTTCCTTCTGCTGCTCCTCTGCTATGAAAGGGCAATGCTAAACTAGAGCAGAATATTGTGTCCTAGGATGAACTGACCCACATGAATTTGCAAAGAACCCTTTGCCTGACATAGAGAAGGGAAGTCACATTTCTGAACATGTTACCACATCACAGACAACCCTAAGGATCTGAAGAGGGGTATGGAAATAGACTGCAGGAAAGCTAAGCTAGCAGTAAGAGACAATCAGCCTACTTCAGAAATAATTTACATTAAATATGTCAAATTAGGCAATGGCAGCACAGGATGATGGCACATTTGCAACCATTTATGATATTTTTTGCTTTTAATAGAAAAAAGAAGCTGCAGTGAACCTGCTGGGACCTTGCTTTTAGTTTGAAAGAGAATAGCTATCTTGCTGCTGTTGGGTTTCAGTTTAGAGAAAGTGAGGCATTGCTCAGCCAAAGATAATACTTGAACTCAGAGGATATTTCCTGTGACTCTTTTGCACGGAATTCAGAGTACCCAATATGAAGAAACCCACATTTAGCATATCCCCCCTGCCTTGATGGAAGATAATATTAATCTTCAATAGTAACATGTAACAGATTATCTTTTCCACTGAGATTAAGTGAATCACTAGCTGATAACATTTAGTATCACTAAGCTCTGAAGGGTGACAAAAATTTAGGTTCCGGTCTTCTTTTTTCTTAAATTTCTTGTATCATCATCCTTGAGGAATGTTCCTTCTTGGACACCCACCAGCCTGATGGACTGGCATCTGGACATGACTGCTTCAGGTCTCCTTTTATGCTCAGGTAGGTTGCACATGCACCCAAAACCACTCAAAGACCAGAGAACTTTTCCCACTGGTATCTCCTCAGTCTCCTACTTCACCCTCTCTGTCCCTTACAAGGAGTACCAATTACACCAACCTCTCCACTTCCCCCAGCCTTGTCTGCCATGGAGTCTGCAGAATCTGCTTTACTGTCTTCAAGTTTATCCTAGTTACCTACTGTTTTAGTTGCAGTATCCAGGGCTCATGGACTTTCTTTAGGCTGGTGTATCAGAATAAATCAGTCACAGTGCAGTTCAGCAGACAGTCAGAAATGTACCTGTTTGTCTCCTTGCGCTTCTTCTCTCCCTTGCAGTGGGAAAGATTGTTATTATTTGACCTAACATAGCTTTGGAGGAAGTTCATCTTATGTTCTAAGGAGTAAATATGCACACTGGCTCACTCATTATCTCTCCAGGATCACAAGGGAAGACATGCTTGTACTTCTCAGTTCTTGGCTTCTGAGTAGGACATACTTTTTCTTAGACACTACACTTTTCCAGGTTGGGTTTTGTTTGT
>VXAC01005442.1:0-13912 GCA_013399225.1 Rhipidura dahli | reverse complement strand
TAAAAATTTACTGAAAATTTAACATTTATTGATAAAAAGTTATTTGCATTTTTAAGATTCATTTCCAAAAATTTATTTTAAAGTGTAAAATGTGCATCTAGAAATTTATTTAAAAATTTTAAATGTATTGACAAAAAGTTATTTAAAATTTTAATATTTGTGTATAAAATTATTTTAAATTTTAAAAATGATTTATAATTTTTGGGGAAAATTTGAAATTCATGGATAGCAATGTATTTAAAAATTTAACATTTATTTATAAAAATTATTGATAAAAATGTATTAAAATATTAACATTTATTTAGCAAAATTTATTGATAAAAATGTATTTAAAATGTTAACATTTATTTAGAAAAATGCACTGAATTTTGCATTTCTCTTGTGTTAAAGAAACTCCTCCTGAGGAATGGAAGAGAAACTTGGCAGATTTATTATTTCATGGGAATTTTAGAGCTGGGAACCTGCTCTGGATTTCTGGAAAATGATCGTTTGCTCCTCTTCCCACCAATGAAATCCAGAGGAAGAAGGAATGGTTTGAAATCCCAGGAATTGGCTTTTACTCGGCACAACTTCGGGGAGACAAAGAAAAGGGAAACGGGAGGAAAAGCAGGGAAAAAAATTCCTCATCCAAAGCCAAGCGGAGCCTGGAGGTCGGGGATGATGTGGGGTGGGAATGGAGAACTCTTCCTCAGGGAGAAGGAGGAGGATTTTAGGGATTGGCAGCTTCTCCTTGGCTTTTCCCTGCAAGGAATCATGGGAATATTGAAAGCTCTGCCATGGGCAAAGCGTGGCCCAGAAGTTGGAATTTCCCATCCGTGGAAAAGCAGCACCATCTCCCGCTTTTTTGTCCCAAAAAAAAGGCTGGAATTCCTCCTCCTCCTCCTCTCTTCCCACCCTTGATTTCTCCCCAGTGTTCCCTTCCCAGAGTCACCGGTGCTTCCGTGGCTCTGCTGTCTCCAAAATAATCCCAATTCCACCCTCCCCGGGCAGGAGGTCTCCCGCGGCAGCCTCCTCCTGACAGGCAATTCCACAGGTTAACAGGGATCCCGGCCCTTCCTGCCAAATCCGGGCCTCCAGGAATCGTCTCCAGGGAGAGCTGAAGGGCTGGAGGCTGCCACTTCTCGACCCTTGGGAAATTTGCTCAGCTGTGTTTATCAGAATTGATTTCCCCCTCTTTATTTGGTGGTCCACGGGGAGTTTAAACCCCTTCAAAGAGGCCAAAGGACAGGAATTGATGGAATATTTAAAATTCCAAGCGGTTCCAAGGCTTTTGTGAAGGCAGGGAAGCAGTCACACCTTCAGTCTAGACCAGAGCAGCCTCCCGATGATCTGAAACGTTCTCTCTCCACATTCCCAGATGGTTCAAATTCAATTTTATACAATTCCTTTTTATCCAGAAGGGAGATGAGATTTCTGGAGTAGAGGAAAGGATTAAATAAATCCAGGTTTTTGGCAGGAAAAGCCAAAGAGCTTTAAACTCTACTCCTGGTTTGGTTAAGCCAGGCCTGGCCCTCTGGTTTATTCTTGATTTAAAGTCAGGAAATCTTCCTTGCCACACCATATATAAAACAATTCCCACTTTTCCCTATCACAGATTATTTCTGCACCCTCCAGCCCTCTTTGGAGGACCCCTGGATATTCTCTCACTTGCCCAATTTCAGGGTAATCATTCCCATCATTTGGAATCAGCCAGTTCTCCTGGATTATGAGGACAAGTTGCTTTTCCTTGGCTTTTCCCAGCAAAAGCAGCGAGGCCCATTCCATAAAGCTCTTGTGCACATGGGAATGTTTTTATGAGACCACTGATTTTCCATCTCTTTCCACAGCCTATTCCAGGAGATTTGAGATCAGCACCAGCAGCTGATCAGTGTCAGACTCGCTCAGGGAATCTGGGAATGTGTTTAGGCTGGGAGAGCGTGAGGAAAAGCTTTGGAAGGCTCTGTTTTGGGAACACCTCTGAGCTCCATTCCTGTCCAAGCAGATGGTTTGATATCATTTATTGGTCTGGAAAGAATATTTTAATCTGCCTCAGACAAAGGAGAGCAATTCCCAGCTCTGCTGGGAATTTTTGATGAAGGAATTTTTTATTAACAATTACTGCAGCTCCTCACCAGGAAAATGAGGGAAAATCTTGTCTGGGTTTTTATTTCACTGGATAAAAAAAGCACCGAGAGGTTCATTCTTATCATCAAGGGACCATTTTTTACAAGAGGGGTGCTCTCCTTATTTTTTAACATCCCAAATTCATCCCCTTTTCGAGGTTTTATCTGAAAGACCCGTTCTGCAAAGCACCCGCGACTGAAAATATCAATTAAAGCACCACAAACTGGGCTTAAGCTACTGGATGTTGAGGATAATGATTTGTGAGGGAAGATAATTATTTGCTAAATGTAGCTTGACTTCTGTTTTACAGGGCAATAATGAGCTGTCTGTCATCAGCGTCAGGTAATTAAAAGCCTGGTGTTAAAGACAATTAACATTTGAACTGAGGGATGTCGGGGGCTGAAAGGTTTTCATCGCTGGCTGCCGGCACTTGCCGTGGAGGTTGGGAAAGCTGCAAAACGCTTTAAAAAGGAGATTTTACCGGGATTTTCTTCCTCCCAGCCTCATCTCACCTTTCCTAGGAGAAAATTAATTTTTTTCCAGCATCTCCGAGCACTGAGAATGAAAGAGATTCCGTAAGCACTGCCAGCTTTTCCTAGAGATCCTTGATGAGAAGGACACGAAATTCTATTTCAGCTCGGTTTGTTAATTCTGCCTGTGTTTTAACACATTTCACACATCAAAAAACATCCAGGAATTATTTCTGGGCTGCTCACACCTTCTTTGTCCTTTGGAGAAAAACACCAGCTACGAGGCAATTCTGCATCAAAAATTGGGAAGAGGTGCTCGGGAGTTCAATAAAAATCAGGATTTCATTCCAGTGAATAGGATTTTAATAAACCCTGGCACTCAAAATGCAGGGAAAGAGAAAAGTGACCTTAAAAAGTTTCACTGAACATCTACAGCACAAGAAAACGTCACAAGATCACAGCCAAATCCACTCAGTTTTAGGGATCATTTCTTCCCAACCCTCTCCCAGTTGCTGGAACATTGTGGAATTCCTGTGCCAAGGACAGCTGAGGAAAAGCCCAAGGAACAAAGGACACGAGTGGGGTTTTAACCCTTTAAAAACCAAACCCTTATTTGATTTTTTTTTTTTAAATATTCCTAAAGTATTAATAAATAGTCCTTTCCAGTGATTTCAGGCCAAAATACGGATTTATAATTTGGGATACTCTGGTTTCCTGGGAATTGTTTGAGGCCTCTGGAAGGAGAGCTGCCTGCAGTGCTTGTGGATAAACCTCCCACTCGGAGCTAAACACTCACAAGCTGCTTTTGGGAAAAAAAACCAACAGGTAATTGGAGTCTCTGGACATTTCCTGCAAGCTTGGAGCTTCCAATTATCCTCAAATGATGCGTTTTAATAACCACCTTCTTCAGGGGAGGAAAAGTTTCCATTTGGGCGAACTTTGATGTGATAATAGCGAGGAGAAGTGGCTGTTTGTATTCTTCACGAGGCTCTCAGCAGCCTTAGAAAGTCTGCCGGAACAGAGCTTTTAATCCAAGAGCAAACAAACATCGGCTGCGGAAAAGCCGTAATTAAGGGAGAAGAAAGGCGAGAGAAGCACCGGCATCAAAAGCAGCGTTGGGTCAGCGGCCAACAACCAAGCGCCTTTAATGGGCTGAATGTGGAAAGGGAATAAATCAAAGCCGATTGAATTTATTGCACGTTGTGTGCAGGTGATCAGGGAAGGGTTTTTTTAATATATATTTAATTATATAATTCAGGAAAGACTCTTGAGATGCCTCGTTAAAGTCAATCGCGTTCCTGAATGGACAACAAATTCCTTGCTGCTGATCCAGAAAAAAAAGCTCCAGCACGGGATGGGAAGGGTTTTGTTTCACATGAAACCTCTCCGTGTCTGCAGGCTGCCCCCCAAAAATTCCAGCTTTCTCCCTTCCTCATCCCTGCAAGCCTTATCCAGCAATCCCACAGCCACGGGGAAAGGTGGGAAGGGTAAAATTTGACTTTTTTATAGGTTCAAAAGCAAAGCAAATCCCCGGTTCCCTCTGCAGCCACAGAGGGGCTGGAGGGTTTGGGGTCCCACCTCGGGCAGCAGTTCAAGGGTGAAAATCTGGGAGAAAATCCAACCCCGCTTTTTCTCCTGCTCCCTCTTGGCTGATCCCACCAGGAGGAGCTGCCTGGCCTGGCTCTCTCAGCCCTCCCTTTATATCTGAGCCCCTTTTCCACCTCCCACCCTTATTGTGCCTGCAGAAAACCACTTTGAATCCTTCTGTCCTAAACCAGCCAGTTAATTTGGATTAATCTCATTGGAGCAACTCCTGAGTTGATGTTTGCAGGTGTCACAGAGAGCAGCTGGCTCTGGAAAGAGATAAAAAACAACTTTACGAGCTCCAGGTTTGCCAGGGGTTGGAGGGTTCCTTTTCCCAGCTGGAAGGAGCTGCTCCGGAGCCATTCTCCAGGCAAAATGCAAGTGGGGGTCAGACAAAGTGTCTGGGGCAGCAGAGAGGCCTCAGTTTTATTTCCCTGTTTTACCCCACAAGGGAGCCCTGGGCTCTCGGCTTCACCTGGATTCACCTCCAGATTAGCTGGGAACGAGATTAGAGAGCAAACAAACAAACCCCAAAACAAAAGGTCTTTTATCTGTTCCAGATAAAGTTTTTTGTCATTTTTTTTGGTCATCTCCTTGCAGCCAGAGATGGAGGGGGAACAAGGTTGAGAGAAAAACACTCATGCACTCGTTGTGTTGCCAGATTCTGGGAAAAAAAAATCTGGAAAAAGAGGGAATATCTCCTCAGGAAAGCCATTCCTTATTTTCCCTCCAGCACTGCTCACTGTGCAGTTTCCTCTCCTTTACCAGAGCAATTCCCTCGCACTTTTCTACCTGAAACCTGCTGCAAGAGCTGCAGGTGCATTGCCGGGGGGGAAAAAGGGAGAAATAGAAAATTAGAAGATGTGCAAACCATCCCCAGCCGAGGGCAAACATCCCCTGGGCAGAACCGGCTGAAGTCACCGTCTCCAGCACCGTCTCCTCCCTTTTTAGACACCCCAGACGAGAGGCTGCCTACAAATACCCTGCCCCAGGCACAGCCCTTCCCACCTCCCTGACTCTTGGAAGCGTCAGGAATCTTCCAGCAGCATCACAGGAGTGAAATTCGATGCTTGGAGTGTAAATCACTTAAAAATACCCCACCGAAGCGGCGAATTCGAGACGCTCGGGAATGTGGCAGCCCTGAGAATGCGAGGGTATGGCAGCAAGAGGACAAGGCTAAGAAAGGGAATTACCTCGCCCTCCAACACTGCAGCACGGATTTACGGAATGCAGAGGCTCCCAGAGCTCTCGGGGTGTGCCTCGAGTGAGGTTTGACCAAACTCAGGCTGCTCAAAGGCAGCGTCAGGTTACAGGGCTGGGGACAAAAGCTCCTTCGGGGATGTGTGCACACAGCGTGGAACGGGGAACTGAGGTCATTTGTTGTGTTTATATTGAATTTATTTATGGCTTGGAGGGGAGTGGAGGCCTTTGGTTAAATCCCAGTCAGAGCCTTGAACATAAGGCACGGATTTTGAACGTTCGGCTGCTTGCAGATTTTGGTCTGGGTTTTCTTTAATTAAATAAACCCAACCGAAGAGAAAACCCCCAAACAAACAAACAAACAACAACACCCAAAAACCCCCAAAAAACAAACCACCAAACAAAAAACAGACAAAAGCAAAACCAAAGGAAAAAAACGAACAAAACCCCCAAACCCAACAAAAAAAAAACACCAAAACCCCCACACCCCCTGTCCCAGTTTGCCACTTCCCCAACAGCTTCAAGGATTAAACAGTTGCAGTTCTGGGATTGGTGCTTTGCAGCAGGAATGGCTGGGGAAGCAAACAGCTCAAATGATGCCAGTTGGGATTTGTGAGATCCCATCTGGATACTGGGAGCAGCTCTGGGCTTCCCAGTATAAGGAAAAGCAACCAGAACAAAAAGATGCTCAGGATTAATAAAGGGACTGAGAGCAGGAGTCTCAGCCTGGGTGAGGTAAAAAGGGATTTCAGAAAGGTAAAAAGGGATTTCAGAAAGGTAAAAAGGGATTTCAGAAAGGTAAAAAGGGATTTCAGAAAGGTAAAAAGGGATTTCAATGCTGTCTACACGATCTAAAAAAGAGATCAAACCAGAATCTGACCCTTCCACGTGCACAAGCTGCAGCATGGAAAATTTCCAGTAAATCCAAGGAAAAACTTTTCCCCTCCCAGTGAGTGTGGCCAAGCTGTGAGAGGTAGGAAAATCCCCGTCCTTGGAGGTTTTTAGAGCTCACCCAGCCAATGCCAACCTGACCTAAATTTGAAGTTGGGCTGGAGACCTCCCAGAGTCGCTTCCAGTTAAATTTTTTTTATGATTCTAAACAAGCCTCGAGCAGCATCCCCAGACCGCAGAGGTGCTGAGTTGGCATCTGAGCATCCAGATGAACCTTTAATTCTTATCTGCAGAAATTCCTGCCCGAGCTTTATCCCAAAATTTCCTCGGCCTTTCCCACACAAAGAAGCCTCACGCAGCAATGCTCGACCATCCCAAACCACCGAAGGCTTCAATTAGGCTTTGCTTTTTAATTGTGCTAATTAGGGAGCTACGGTTGGATTTTTCAGCTGCACATTTCTATGAAAACACCTCTTTTTCAAAGCCTGTTAAACCCTTCTGCCACCCAGAACTCACACAAAGCTTGCAGAACCCGAGCTCATCAACGTTTAATTTGCTTTCATCGCCTAATTAAGAACATCCAGTGAAGCCCCTGGGGAATTTCCCCGCGTTTCAAAACAAGGAATTGCTCCACTCACCTTCCTATCGCTCATTTCCATGGAAAAATGAGGCTGGAGGAAGAGCAGAAGCATTTCCCACCCTTCCAAGCCAAGCTGGGATACAATGGCTGATCCCTGATCACACCCAGGAATAAATTTCTGTCCAAATGCAGCATCTGGAGGTAAAAATTCTCTGTGCTGAGGTAACTGAAGGCACTTTTGTCAGATTTAAGAGATTTCTACATCACCTGCACGTGTGGAGAAGTCATTTCCTAACCTTGAAGGCAACAGAAAAGCCAAATTTCTGAGCTGGGTTTGTCAAATGTGAGTCAGCAGGGGCTGGGTCACTCAGGGGTCAGCTGCTGCTAAATTCTAAACACACACAGGAAACATTTTGGGCTTCAACACGGATGAGCTGAACTTCAGGGTAAATTATTGAACGCGTTTCTTTCAGCGTGTGACCTTGGGAAAAAAATCTGCCAAGTTCGATACATGAGAATAACAGTAACAAACGTCTCACAGAGGGGTTTAAAAATCAAAATAAAGGCGGGGCTGGTGGATTTTAGGCCCAGGAGAGGGAGATGATCCGGTGCCCAGAGAAGCTGGGGCTGCTCCTGAATCCCTGGAAGTGTCCAAGGGCAGCTTGGAACACCCTGGGATGGTGGAAGTGTCCCTGCCCATGGCATTGGATGATCCCGAAGCTCCATTCCAACCCTTTAAAATTCCGTGCTAAAAGCAGCTCATGAGGGGACAGGAAGGGGCAGGGAAAGCTGATACAGCCTGAGGAAAGAAGCGTCCATCTCATGAGGCACAAAGGCAAAGGATTCTCCCACAGCCCGAAATTCCCTTTCGGAAATAAAGTGAGGGAATTTCCATGGAAAATCCCCTCATAGCCGGCCGGGATTCCCTTCACGAGGCAGTAAGGAAGCTGAAAGGACCCTCCTTACACAGGAGACCGCCGGGGTCTCCTCTGAGAGGCCCCACAGCCCGCGGCTCACCCTCAGCCCCTCACGGCAAAGACGCGGGGGGATCGCGACTCCTACCGGCTGCGGGAAGCGGCCACACCGGGGGTTCCACCCGCTGGGGGCGAGATGCTGGCCCTGCCCCTTCTCCTCCCAAGGGGTTTCTGACCCAGAGGCTCAGCCTCCATGGGGATGGGAACCGGGAGCGGGGCTGGCGGCGGCGGCGGCGCCTCAGGCCGGGCAGAAATGGCGGCGGCGGCGGCGGTTTGAAAATGGCGGCGGTGGCGGCGTTGGCCAATCAGGAGCTTCGTGGGCGTGGCCAGAGGGGCGGGGAGGGCGGGGAGGGCAGCAGCGCCCCCTAGCGGAGCGCTGCCGCTGAGGGGAAGCTGAGGGACCGGGAGAGCCGCGGCCTCCGCATCCCGGCATTCCAGGGAATCGCGGCATTACTGAGCCTGGAAGAGACTTCTGACACCATCGAATCCAACCTGTGGCCGAGCACCACCTGGTCAACCAGACCCGAGCGCTGAGAGCCATGTCCGGTCGTTCCTCGAACATCTCCGTGAATGGTGAGTCCGCCACTGCCCTGGGTGGTTTTTAATCTCCGTTTCCATGGAGGAATTTTCCCAATATCCACCCTGCCCCTTCCCTGGCCCAGCCTGAGGCCGTTCCCTCTCCTCCTGTCCCTGTTCCCTGCCAGCAGAGCCCGACCCCCCCCGGCTGCCCCCTCCTGTCAGGGAGCTGTGCAGAGCCACAAGGTCCCCCCTGAGCCTCCTTTGCTCCAGGCTGAGCCCCTTTCCCAGCTCCCTCAGCCTCTCCTGGGGTTCCAGACCCTTTCCCAGCTTTCCAGCCCCTCTGCCCCACAGCCTGGAGCTTTCCATGGGGTCGGTGTGACCCAAGTGCAGAACCTGGCACTCGGTGTTGTTGAACTTCCAATCCATCCATTCCCACTTCCATCCGTGATCCTTACCTGAGGGAATGGCTGGAGCTGTGCCAGGGGAGCTTTGGGTTGGATTTTAGGAAAAGTTCTTCCCCCAGAGCGTGCTGGGACACTGAGCAAGGCTCCCCAGGGAATGGGCACATTCCCAAGGCTGCTCCAGGACATCACTTTTAGGGACAGGGTGGGATTTTGGGATGTCTACACAGGAATTGGACTGGATGATCCTTGTGGATCCCTTCCAGCTCAGGATATTCCGTGATTCTGTTTTCCTTCCCTCTTCCATCCTTCCCTTCAGCCTTTTCTCCTCCCTGAGCACCCCAGAACCCCGGGAAGGGGAGCCACAGCCTCACCCTGTCAGAAAAAGGCCAAAAAACCCAAAAAACCCAGAATTTTGGATGAGAAATAGCTCCTTGCTAAAAAAAAAAGGCAAAAACTACACCTCAGAAATCAACTCCAATCCCAAAAAATCACCTCAGTCACCCTTCTCCAAACACCCCCGAGGGATTTAAAGGCGTGTGGGTTTTCCCTGGATGGATCCCGGAGGCCGTGGTTTCCCTCACGGATCATCCTGCCTGGAATCTGTCATCCCAATCCAAATCCTGACACAAAACCACTGCTTGAACCGTTTGCAGGGAGATTTTTGACTCAGCCTGGAGCAGAGCTGGAAAAAAAAGCAGCTGCTTTGGCCAGACACACCAGCAAATCCCCAAAGCCTGCCTTGAAAAGCCATCAGGAGCCCCCCCCTGTTCCATCCCACTGTGGTGCTTCCAGGGGGTGAATTTTTGGATATTCTCAGGTGAGGGGAATCTGCTGGAAATTTATCCCACTTGGCTGAGATTTGGATTTTCCTCCCTTTCAGCCTTTTCCCTCGGAAAAGTGACAGGGATGAGGAGGGGGATGGGGTCTCTCTGCTTAGAAATTGGGAATAGAAATATCATAAATATCATAAATAATATAAATATAAAAAATGCTTATAAATTGCACTCTGGAGTGCAAATCTGCCTTTGGAACAGACAGATTTGGCCCAAAAAAAATCTCTTTTTACCAATTCTTGACACCCCAGACAGCAGTGCTGGAACAGCCTCTTGCTCTTGATCGGGTTCATCGGGTTGAGCTCAACTTTTGGGCAGCCCATGGGGTGAAATTCTTTGAAACCCATTAAATTCTGCTTGAAACCCGTTAAAAACCCCCTCAAAAAAAACCCCCAAAACCCCACAGATGCACAAAGCATTTCACTTTCTTGGCTCTGTTAAAGCAGAAAATCACAAATGGATTCTTCAGAGATGCTAAACCCACACGTTCAGCTCTTGGAGTGGGACCTCAGATGAGATGCCCCCTCTCGAAGCTGCCAAAAACCTTTCACATAACCAGAGGTGAGAGCGAGGATTTAAAGGTTTTTGAAGGAATTTGTGCTTTTTTTTTTGGGGATGGGGGGAATAAACCACAGTTGGGATGGGAGAGGGAGCATTCCTGAGGCACAGCATGTGCCAGAGGAATTGGGCTCAGCAGGGAAATGATGCCAAAGAAAAGGGAATGAATTTTAATTGTGCTGATTTGATTCCAGTGCAGACTCAGCGTGCCCAAACTGTGAGCTTTCTCTTTGGGTTCAAACCTGAACATTTCAGCCAAGTGTTTCACACTCCGAAATTTTCATCCATTTCATCTCCACCCCTCCTCCTTCCCAGTCCCTCTCCACAGCTGAGATCTGCCTTAAGCTGCACCCTGATTTCTGCATCCACCGCCCCCAAACTGCTGTGTCCTCCTGCTTTGGGAAGGGGAAAACTTTTCCAAACCTCCCGTTCTTTGCGTTCAGCTGCGCCCCCTGAGCTCGGAATCCTCCCCCTGGTGCAGCTGTGGAATTTGGGAATGGCTTTTCCATCAGCTTGGAGAACTCATGGATGTGGAGAGGGGCGTGGGTGAGGCCTTCTCTGCTGAAATCATCATCTGGGAGGTCAGGAGGGTGAAGCAGATCCGAGGATGGGATCGCTGGGGATCTTCTCTTGGAGAAGTTGGTGCCAAAGGCTCTGTTAATCCAAGGATGAGATGGGAGAGGACAATACCCCATCCTCAGCAGGTCCCATCATGGAATCATGGAATGGTTGGGTTGGGAGGGACCTTTAGGATCATCCAGTGCCACCCCTGCCATGGGCAGGGACGCCTCCCACCAGCCCAGGTTCTCCAAGCCTGGCCTTGGACACTCCCAGGGATCCAGGAGCAGCCACAGCTTCTCTGGGAATTCTATTCCAAGGCATCCCCACCCTCCCGGCCAGGAATTCCTTTCCAATATCCCACCCAAATCTCCCCTTTCCCAGTGGGAAGCCATTCCCTGTGTCCTGTCCCTCCAGGCCTTTGTCCCAAGTCCTTCTCCATCTTTCTCAGCTCCCTTCAGGTCCTGGAAGGCCACAATGAGGTCACCCCAAAGCTTCTCCTCTCCGGGCTGAATCCCAACTCTTCCAGCAGAATCCCAACATGCTCCAGGCCCTTCCTGTGCTGGGACCAGAGCTGGAGGTGGGATCTCACCTGAGTCAAGCACAGAGGTCACTGGGATGCTGGGAATCCGGGATGATTCCTCTTCCATCCTCCAGCTGTTTTCCAGAGCCACAGCTGGGATGTGAATGACCAGGAACCCTTCCTGGCTTCAACACCAGAAGGGTTTCAATCCCAACATCTCTGAGATTTCCACCACTTTTTGTTGTCTCCAGGGGTTGTGTGTTTAGATTGGATAGGAGGAAAAGGTTTTTCATGGAAAAGTATTGGAACAGTGGATTCCCCATCCCTGGAAGTGTCCAAAAAACATCTGGATGTGGCACTTGAGGATGTGGATTAGTGGTGGAGGGGGAGGAAAAGCTGAACTTTTCCAACTTTGACAGTTCCATTCCGTGGTTTTTGTTTTTTTGTTTTTTTTTTTCATCTCCAAGCTTTTCCCAGTTTCCATTCCCTGCGGAGAGGAATTCCCAAGGTTATCCCCAGCTTTCCTCCATCCTTCCTCCTCAAGGGCAGCAAAGATTTGGTTCCTTTTGCCCTCTGGGCTTTCTCCTCCCCTTCCCTGTTGACCTCAGTGTCCGCCTGGTTGGGATTATTCCCTTTGGGAAAGACCCTTTGGATTCGGCTGGGATTAGTGGCACTGAGGATTTGGGATTAGCTCATCAGGCTTGATTAGGCCAAGCTTAATGATCCCTTCCACTGATCCCAAACAAAGAGGAAGCTGTTGGGTGGAATTTTGCCACGTTGTTCATTTAAGCTTCACTTCCATCCTTTGGAGGATCTTGGAATTTCCAGGGCCGTAAAACCTCAGGCTGGAAACTCCGCATGGATTTTAAATCCGTGAGGATTAAAAAAACTCCAAACCAACTCCCAAACCTTCTTTGTGTTTTCATCTGGAAAAAAAAACCCTCAAACAACCCCAAAAGAATGCCCTAAAGCCAAATGGGAATGGCAGCCTGCATTCCAAGGAGTCAGCAAGTGTTTGGGAAGGTCGGAACAGTGCCAGGAATTCTGCCAGGTGAGCAACTCAGGGAATGTTCCAGAGCTCTTCCGTGGGATTCAGAGATGGAAGAGCTGCTGCTCTGAGCCCCGAGTGATGAATTCCTGAACTGCCCAGGATTGATTTCTTTTACAGATCCAAAAAATCCAGGAAATTAATTTGGACAATCCAGGTCATCCTGTTCCTCCGTCCTCATTCCTTGAATCTTCCATAGCTGGGAATTGCTCGAGTTCTGTCAGAGCCACAGAGCTTCAAACCAGTTTGGATGATCCCAAATTTATTTATTAGTAAAGAACTGTTATTCCGTTCCTCACATCTTTGCCTGAAAATTCCTTAATTTAATTCGGAGGGAAGTGGGAAAGGTTGAGTTTTCCATCCCATGGGAGGCTCCTGCCTTCCAAACCACGACACCCGGGGAGCCTGTTCCGCTCCCAGCACCCTCTGTGGGAAGAACTTTTCCCTAAAATCCGACCTCAGCCCTTCCTGGCATGGCTGCATTCCCTGGAGTTCTTCAGGCTGAGTTAAACTGCTTGGAATTTCCCCGGAGATTTTTTTCCCAATCCCGTTTTTTACCTGGATATTTCCACTTCTGGGCAGGTGGGAAGGAAAAGTCATGGAATTCCCACGATTCCATGGACCTCAGGGCATTTCCCAGCCATCAGCAGCAGCTCTTAGGGAATTTGATGGTTTGGGGTCAAATTCAATCCCAAATTCCCTAATGGGGAATGCCCTGAGGTCCATGGAATCGTGGGAATTCTAGGATAGTTTGGCTTGGGAATGACCTCAAAGCCCATCCAATGCCATGGACAGGGACACTTCCCAATATCCCAGGCTGCTCCAAGCCTCATCCAGCCCGGCCTTGGCCATTCCAGGGATGGGAGATGAAAGCCACAGGCAGTTCTCCAAAATCCCTGAGCTGAATAAAAATCAGGGAAGAGACTCCAGGGAATGTTTCCTACATTTTCCCAACGTTTTCCACTTCTCCAAGCAGCTCTGGCTGGGAGGCAAATCCTTTACCTGGCTCCCTGAAACTCGTGAAGGAATTTAAATCCAAATTATCTTCAAAGGAATCTTTTTCCTTAAAGCATTTCCCCCATTCCTCCGGAATTAAAGGCAGAAGAATTGGGAACAAATAAAACCACATAAAACCAAATAAAAAAAACTAAAAAGAAATGAAAAGAAATAAAAAGAAATGAAAAGAAATAAAAAGAAATGAAAAGAAATAAAAAGAAATGAAAAGAAATAAAAAGAAATAAAAAATAAATCCTCGTGGCCTCGCTGTTGCTACAGCTGCTTCCCATTTTGGTTTTTTTTTGGGAAAAGCCCCCCCAAAAAAGGGAAAAGCCCAGCTTTTTGTGGAGATGGAGGGAATTCTGCTGGAATTGTGTCCCATAATTCCAATCCAGACAGGATGGATCCGCCAGAGGTTTGATTTGGGATGAGAAATGAGGGAGAAATCTCATTGTCCAAACTTCTCTTCCTGGTGGAAATTTCCACGATTTTTTTGCAATTAATAAAGGACATCCGATGCCAAAATGCTGTATTTTAAAGTAGGTTTTAATTAATTAATATGACTTAATTGAATTTAATTTAAATGCAATTTAATTTAATTTAGTTTAAATTTAATTTTCTTTCATTTTAATTTCATATTTTTTAATTTCAATTTTAATTTAATATTATTT
>VXAC01005441.1:32123-44232 GCA_013399225.1 Rhipidura dahli | reverse complement strand
ATATATATATATATATATATATAAAGTAAAGAACTGTTACTCCTATTCCTCATATCTTTGCCTGAAAGCCCCTTAATTTCAAAACTATAATAATTTGGAGGGAAGGGGGTTGTATTTTCAATTTCAAGTGAGGCTTCTGCCTTACTTGACAGACACCTGTCTTTCAAACCAAGGCAACAGCATTATAGAAAAACTGTTCTACATGCTTAATATCGTTGGATTTTACCTTGGATTGGAATATTGTCTTCAAGATTACAGACATACCCGTCACTCAGGTAAGAGTTACCTGGCTTTCCAGGAGCTGTTCTCATATTTGTAAGCAGTAATTGCTTCTCCACAGACTGGCTTCCACGGAGAGCAGTTTGATATGGCTTTTCACGCCCTGAGCGGAGCAGCATTGCAGAAGCACTCAAGAAATCCTGATGACGATGACCTCAGCTGACTTCCTTTTCCAGTCCTAAAGTAGGAGTTCCAATCTGTCACAGGACTTTGTGTTGCTATTGAGAAACAAGTTTTCAAATATGATTTTGGTAAATGGCAGTTAATGGAAGCAGATAAACTCAACAAATGTTTGACTGCTTGCATGACACAAGCCTTTGTTTTGCAAAGCAAACAGTGTGTTTCCAGTGACAATAAATCAGTTAACTATTCTAAACTTCCACTAAGATGTATGCTAACATGGATAACACAACTGTGTTGAAGGAATGTATTTTGAAAGACTTCCACTAAGATGTATGCTAACATGGATAACACAACTGTGTTGAAGGAATGTATTTTGAAAGACTTCCCCTTAGATAAGACATAAGCAGTGTTGGTGACTTCAATTTCTTTATGTTTGCCAACCATAGGAAGCTAGCTACATTTTGCTAACTGAATTGAAAAATCACATTCATTTTGTGAATTCAGTCTAAGATAATTGTCAAAGTATTAATAAGTGATTGAAGATGATGCTAACTTGAAAACAGCATAATCTAACTCTCAGAGGTATATGCAGGTATATTGCAATCGTAAACCAAGGTTCAGGAAATCTTGCCTTAGAAAAGAGGACTGGAATTTGGAAAATTGAGGAATATGTTATAATTATTAAGGAATATCAGTAAGGTTAGATGTCTGAAAGAGAGGTTGATGTCTAAAAATGTGAACTGCTTTGATGGTGAAACCACACAGGCAGTTGCTAAGATATCCTGAAGCTGCAAGTTAAATTGCTGCATTTCAGAAAAGCTAAGGACCTTACTTTGATTTGAAGAAAGGGAAACTGAAGTTCTGAAGTCTGCTTGCTGTCCTGAAGTCACCTGTTTATGACAAGTCTTTATGGCAAGTGCAGACCAAAGAAAACAACGAGCTTCAATTCTGGCTGGTATCCTGGTGAATGAACCAAGTGAAGGTGGGTAAAATTTTAGCCCCATGCAGCTTTGCATGGAATAGATAAATACTTGTTAGGCCAGAGAGATCATGGCTCTGACACAAGTGTAATGGCTTGTAAATACACCCAAGGAAGGGTAGGGCAGTTCTGTTTTCTGATCTGGTTCACTTCCCTGATGCAAAACTTTATATTAAATTTTTACATGAAATGAAAGACTTCTGTCCCTGCCAATTCTCTTGTTACTAGCCTAAAAGGGATAACTAAGGCTCTTATTCACTCTCTTCAACTCTAGTTATAACAGCATTCAGTTAGGTCACTGAAAGGTGAAACACTTATTTTACTATATGGGATTGCTCTTCCTAGTAGAGAGTTTCATATTTTGAGTATCTGGTAATTTGTAGTCAGAGGTGAAAAGAAAAGGCTGGGTCTTCCTCATCTTGCTGGAACTGCTTTATCACTGAGCATTCTAAACAAAAGAAAACATTTTTCTTCTGTCTTTTCACTAGGCTCTAACTGGGAATTGGTCTCTGGAAACTTCTACCTGAATCAGGCTCTGTGCTGTGTTTGGACAGTAATACCACCTCGTGGGTCTTGAGAGATGTAAATCTGTAGGTGCTCATGAGCAAAGTGTTAAGACTTTGCTAGGTCTGTGAGGCTCAAAAACAGACAGTCTCAAGATTCCTACTGAAAACAAATGTAATTCTAGTATTCCTGCTGAAAACAAATATAATTCTAGTTTGGCTGCTCTTGATCAGAAATTCTGAAGATCCCAATTCCTGATTTTTTTCTATATTCAGAGCCTTGTACCTGCATTACTGACACTCACAACTCCAAGAAAAGGAGAATGTTCTTAAGTCAGGACTGAAGGATTCCTGGAGAGGGCAGAACAGCTCAAAGATATTTTCAGAAATGTATTTAGGCAGTGGATAAGTTCTTAAGAAACTTTTTATGATGAATGATGTACAGGTGACCTTGAGGTTCTGAAGAACTGTGCTAAAGTTTAATTATTTTGTCTTGTTTAAACAAGTAGAAAATAGAAAGGTCTATGGTAGAACTTCACCTCTATTGGCTCTCCAGAACAATAAAAGCTCCCTGCAACAACTAACAGAAGTTTTCGCACCTTGAAATGCCTCATATATGCCTTAAGACTGAGTGACATATAAATACTCCCTTTTCAATAAACCTTTCCTGTCATGACATGTTCTTACATAGATGTCACCCATGTCCACATTTTTCATTCTTTGTCATAGTTTTTTACACTGTGTATATCTCCCTATGATGATTTCTGTATCTTAATGCCTGTCACACCTATTTCTTCTGTTCTTTCCTCTGTTCTGTAAGGTATACATTGAAGAGGACTAAGAAGATCTGGATATTGTTCGTGGCTGCAGATGTGTCAACCACTGTTTTGGAAACTTGGATCTGATTTGTCTAATTTTGCATCTAAGCTAAAAACAAGGAAATTAAAGGTCTTTAAAGTGGTGAAATCAGATACTAATGAGTATATTTATGGCCAATGACAACAAGATCACATGAAAAGCAGAGGAAGTTTGAACTTTTTTTGTACTACATAGATTATATGAATTCCTTGATATGAAGACAGCAAAGAAAATCTGTTATATAGCCTCTCTTGCCCCCTTAGTGATATTGTTTGTTCTTAGCCATCACTGTCACTTTCATTTAACCCCAAGACACATGTGATCATAAAACTTAGTTAAATCAAATTCAGTACATGAAAGCAGTATTTAGAAGTTTGGAGTTCATTCATATGGTGGTATGTCCCAAATATTATCTCGTATTGATAAATTCATAACAAGTTATGTCTAAGATCCTTACAGGATCTTGTTGAGTGTGTTGGGTTGCAGCTGTTAGTCCTGCTAGCAAAGATATTAAGAAACTCCTCCAAGTTTGTTCCAATTTAACAGTGGATTAAAAAGAATTTTTAGCATCCTATAGCTAATAAAAAATGAAGTTATAGTCTCTCTCATAAGATTTTACAAAATCTGTCATCTAAACTAGACATAGGAATACACAAAAATGCACATAAACTACATGAAGAGATTTTAAAAGAAAACTTTAAAGACAACTGTAAAAAGCACTATTTCATAGAATCTCAACAAACATTCTGATAATATTATCTTAAATTATTTAACCCTGCTGTAATCTTCCATTCTTGCTTACCTTAGTTTGTGTGTTTTTGTCTCTGCTGGGACACTTCTACTGAACAGAATGCTAGAGGCAGCTCTGTTACAGCCAATTTATTGCCTGAACAGAGGGCAGGAAGCCAAACCTCTGAATAAAACAAGAGTCTGACGCAGACCTAATCTCCTAGATCTCTACATGCTTTTGTTCATATCAACATTCTAATGGTTCTAAGTGCTCCTGGAATTACAGGAGGGCTGGAAATTGCAGGAACAAACTTTTAAATGTCTGTTTCTATAAGATGCCACAGAAGGTTTTCTGCCTAGACCTGCACGCAAATTTTTAGCCACTAGTTCTGTATGCTCTGTTCCTGTATTTTATGTCGCTAATATTGTTCTTGTTTTCTGTCATTCTTCCAAGGCTGAGTCACGTGCAGATACTGTGTTTATAGTTATATTGACCTTTTAAAATTAGGAGTGTAGCCTCTGTTTCAGGGAGCTCAAAATGACCTTACTGCTAAAACATTTGGCTATCAAATGGGCTTTGCAGGCATTGACTGCATCAATGGGAATACTTGGACTGCTGGGACATGAGTGAACTGGCTGAAGGAGATGTGATACATTTCTCTGCCTGCAAAGCCCAGGTAATATGTAGGTTTCTATTATCAAATTTAGTATGTTCAGTTGGCTTTATCTAGCAACATATTTACATTTCTAACCCTTCACTCACCTATTGGTGAGTCCTCCCTATCACATTTTCTAACTTTTTTTAAAAATACTGAGCCTTGCATTTTTATAGGAGTGAATAACATTTTTATTTACCTCACTGAAATGATGAAATTCCTCTAAAAACAATGATATTGACTTCTTGTGCCAAAGTTTTCTTAAAATCAAGGAGCTATTGCTTTTATCTAGAGTTTGTTCACAGTGTAAACAAAGTTCTCTATTTTAGCTGTGTTTGGTTTAGGAAAAGTATTTTTTAATTTTTTAAGCCCTCACCAGACACTGGTAGTGTATCAGGTCAGCAGTAAGATTTCATTAAAATATCTATTTAATGACAAAGCATTGTGAAACTTTGAAATCTCAAGTCTTTGTCTATTTCCCAAACAGTCTGAAAAATGTGGGAAGGTTTCTAAATGGCATGATGTAAGCTTGTCCTTTCAGTACAGAGTTGTCCTAATTTTGTGTGGGATAGAGGTAAGTTTCATTGTGGTAGATGGTGTAATGCTGTGGTTTAGAATTAGGATGAGAATGATGTTGATTACACACTGATGGATGAAGCGTTAAGCATGAAGACAAGGATTTTTCTGTTTCTCACACCACACCACCAGTGACGAGGCTGGGAGTCACAAGAAGCTGGGAGGAGACACAGGTGAAATAGCTGACCCTGACTGACTGAAGGGATATTCCGTGTGTAAAGCTCAGTAATACCAGCTAGGGATAAAGCTGGCTGGGTGTAGTGGCTTTATGGTCAAATTATGCATTAAATTATGGAACCCACTACACTGGGGGATACTGCTTGGGGACTGGCTGGGTATCAGCCAGCAGGTGGCTAGCAGCTGCATTGTGCATTACTTGTTTTTATGCTAGTTATTTTTGTTTCCCCACCTGCTTCTGGCCTATTAAGCTGTCTTTATCTCAAGGAGTGAATTTTATGGTTTTTTTTTTCCCATCCTGGAAGTAAACAAATGGTTCGTGTGGTGTTTGGCTGCCTACTGGGTTAAACCACAGCAGTCCCTTTTGGCACCCAGCTCTTGGGTTGTGAAGGGTTAAGATAACCACAGTTCTGTCACGTTAAAACAAATTTGTTATAAGCAATTAGTTGTATTGGTTTAATAGTCCCTGGTCACAATGTTGATGTACTTGATCTCAGCACTGTTGTGTGTTCTGAGTCGCATTATGTAGCATCTTACTTGCCGTGTGCAGTCCCTGTTGTGTTGTTTCTCAGCTTGGTGTTAAGATTATGATGTTGTACTTTGTAGCACGGGTTTTTGATGGAAGATGCCTGTTGGCAGGACTGAGGCAGTGTGTGCACTCGGCATCACCACGCACGGCAGGAGCTACCTGTTGGGAATGATCCTTAACTACACCTCCGAAAGCCGTCCATGGGAATGACACCCTCTGCCATCATCCCCTCCTCCTCCAGGCAAGTTACAACAGCTCTTGGGAAGTACCCCCAGGGCCTCTGCATTGCTGTGATGCATGAATGTGTTTGAGGTCTTGTGTAAGGTTACACAACTAGGTAAGAACATCACCCAGGGATCTGCCCCAAAGCTGGATAGTTATGAGTGGCAGGAAGTGTGGCACAGGATGGGCAAGTGCCTAGGACAGCTGGTATTTTGGAACTTCACCTCTGAACAAGTGCAGAAAAAATTATTAAAATATTTGGAAAAGATGAGCTGTCAGCAGATAATTCCAGAGAAACACAAATCACTGCAATGTGCTGGGGCTGGGCCTGAGTTTAACAGAGCTCAGTGCCCATAGTGGGGAGAGAAGGTCTCTGGGACTGAGAGCAAAGTGACAGAGCCCATGGCTGAACCAGAGCACCAACCTGGGCCAGTATTATCTGCCCCTGTACGCCAGGAGAAATACTGGAAGCAGAAGTTCACTCATGTGATAAGGGATGAAGGAGCTGCTTCTAAGAGGGATCAGGAAGCAGACTACTCCAAGTCTATCACAAGAAGAGAAGGAGGAATATAGGTAATTCAGTGGGCCCGACGACACTTTGGGCCATCAAGGAAGAGATGCAACATACAAATGAGTTTGTGCATGAGGGATGGACTTCCAATGGACAGTGTCCAATACCATGCACCATCTCTCCAGCCTGGAAGGTCTACTGTGTCAGATGAAACCCAAAGTCATGGACTAAATTTACTCAGTGGACATTTAGAGGGAGGACCCACAGGCTAAGGGAATGATACCTGTGTGTATGTGTTGAAAGACAGGCAAGGATGCATTGGGAAGAGTGGAACTTGGGCATGACAGATGATATAGAATAAAGGGTGGATATTGTTCTGGTTTTATCTGGGACAGAGTTAATTTTTGCCGCAGCTAGTATAGTACTGTGTTATGGATATGGGATAAAAGTAATGTTGATAACACACTGATGTTTGGGATATTACTAAGTGGTGTTTACACTGAGTCAAGGAATTTTCAGGTCCTCACACTGCCACACCAATGAGGAACATGGGGCATGAGAAGCTGGAGAAGACACAGGGAGAGGGTGGTGGTGGAGAGTGGGCCAACAGCTGTTTAGCTATCTTCCAGATTAAACCACAACAAGGACAAATGCAATGAAAAATGTATAATGTGACAAAAGCATTTTAATTTATTTTAATACAGTTGTTCAGAGACTATACTGAGTCAAGATTTACTGCTGCTGCTGCTGCTGCATTTTTTAGTAAGGATACAGGCTGTGAAAGGTAGACTGCATATCACAGGAACCATGCCTACAGCCTGCACATTTATCTGGGCCAGGAGCTAAAATTCCATGGTTAAGTGTGCCATCCCTATAGCCATAGCACAGAACAATTTCTTATTTTAAATGCGTAACTGCAGGGCCATCATAATGTGCTACGTCAGCACTACTCTTGAAGAGCTATCAGCGGCCATCTGCAGCCACACACACATACACACACAATTGTAATTGATACAGTCTGGGGGATGAAGCCATAGAAATATTGAGGATGCATCTACATTGCAGCTGATCTTCCACCTTATCCTTTACAGTTCATTTTAACCTTTATGGTTTATTGGTCCCATCAGCAATAACAGTACCAACAGCAGAAAAACACAAAGACAACTTTGTGCAGACCCTGATGAAAAGTACCAAGTTACCATGTTAGACGTGAAACAGAGGAGGAGCTCATCTGGGTAACCCTGCACACTTCCCTTCTAGGCTGGCCACTGGGGAAGTATTTTCCATTCTTCGTCGTTTTCCAGCACTGCCTGCCCCACCCCTACTCCCTGGCACAGATGTCTCCCTTTCCCTTTCTCAATCTCACTCTTTCTTTCATTTTGTTCTTTCTTTCATTCCCCCTTTCTTCCCCAGGCTTCATCATTAGAGTTAATGTGTTTCATCAATCATGGGCCTCTCTTAACAGCTGTATCCCTACAGTTGTAACATTATGTTCAGTCCATTACTGGACAGGTTTTCAAAATTCTCTTCTAATTCAAATTAATATGTCAAATTATCTCGAAAGGCAACAGGTTATAGAAAACAGTGATAGAGAGAAAAACACCAATGAAATTACTAAAAAAATATTTTATGTATAACTTTATTGGCATGGAAAGTACCAAGGAAAGCAGCTGCCTACAACTGATTTGTATTATTGGTTTTAGGTATTCATCTACAAGAAGCACATATTTGCAGGAAAGAGAAGAAGGAAAAGTTTCCTGGTACCACATGCTACTGCATGAATAATTTTGAGCATACAGTAAATACCAGCCATTTTATCAGCCGTTTAATCTGCAAACAATTTACAAGAGACCTAACTCAAAGTCTCTCAAGCAGGAACAAAACTGAAACATAGCCAATGGACGGCACCAGACAAAAAGATAAGATATTTATAATTCAGACTCTAGTATATAGTCAGATTTACACTGGGGAAAAGGTTGATTACAAGTAGTAATACTGTGAAGAAAGCCTATTCTAAACATTTTCAGTGGAAGTGATTGAAAACATTAAAATAGGTTGTGCAAGGTAGGGTTTTCAGATTTTGGAAATGTCAGCTCAAAAAACCTTGCTCTAGTTTTGAATACAGGGTTTCTATTCTAAAGTCCAGAATATATATTAACATTTGTATGAGAAGTTCTTGTTTTTCTTCACACTGCAATCTTTCTCCCCCAAAGGCATAAAAATACCAACCCAAATATATTTAGCAGTTATATATTTTCTAACTGACAGAAACTGACATGGTAATCTATCAATGCATTTTTTCTTGGAAACTGTTGGGGTTTTATAATTCTAAGAACATTATAACATGAGCACTTAACTTCCAACTTAATCTTGTTTCACATCCTGTTAACATGGCATGCCAAAGACATATATAGGACTAAACGGAGCCTACTGTAGCCTATCTATTGCTCCCAGTACTTCCACACTGTCATTAAATAGTTCTGTTCTATTCATAGTGAAGACCTCTACTACTTAAAAGAGTGGGAACTTACTTAAACCATCATGTGTTTCTGTGTACAACAGAAGACTTACGACATAGTAAAGTCTGGTGACCACTTCTGAAAAATCTACAATTTTTTGGAAGTTTGTTCTTAAAAACGTGCACACAAAAGTGAAAAATGGCGCGTATAAATGGAAACTATTTCTACTTCAATGCTCAATTACTATTTAACTTTTCTCAAAGTCTAGAGTTCTTACACCTAATGTTTCTGTAAATGTTTTTTACTCATGATGGGTTATATTATTCTTGGTGTTTCTTGGAATAAGAGAAGGATGATGCCTCTTGAAATTGAGATCACAAAAGATGTCCTCCCTGCACTTGCTGGGGACACACAGGACCATAAAAGGCATTCAGCAAAAGGGGCCCACTGGACAGTAATATATTGAAGACTACAAGAAAGTGGCTGAGGTCACTTGTTTTGTTCAGCCTGGAGGAGACTGAACAGGGACCTCATTGCAGTCACAACTTCTTCATGAAGGGTAGATCAGGGGCAGGCACTGATCTCTTCTCTGTGACAAGACCAGTTACAGGACCGGAGGGAATGGCCTGAAGTTGAAGTTAGGCTGGATATCAGGAAAAGGTTCTTCACCCAAAGGGTGGTTGGGCACTGCAAGAGGCTCCCCAGGGAAGTGATCACAGCACCAGCCTGACAGAGCTGAAGAATTTGGACAATGCTCTCAGGCACACTATGTGACTCTTGGGGTGTCTTGAGCAGAGCCAGGAGCTGGACTCAATGATTCTTGTGGATCCCTTCCAACTCAGCATATTCTGTGTTGCTAACAGCCTGTGGTGCTGTAGGCCATGTACTTTAATGGCAAATAGAGGAAAATATAGAGGCTATCAGGATATCTTCTTGGACTAAAGTAGTTTGTCTTTTTTGCATGCAAAATTTTTGTGGAGCCTCCATTCTTGAGGGTACTCAAAACCCAAGTGAACAAGGCTGTGAGGTAGCAGTTCTATTTGCCCCTGCTTTGAGCATGGAGACATGGAGGCAACAGACACGCAGAGGTCTGTCTCAACTACCGTGATTCTGTGAAATTGTTTTTCTGATATGTGAGTCATAGCTCCTATTAATGTTGAATATGTAAAATGAAACTCCATTGTCACAGGTTTTCCAAAATGTTTGCTTCAGCAGTTCCACCCTGGTTACCTTGAGATGGGAATATTACCGCTAATTTAAGGTAGGAACAGTACATGGTATTTATTCAACAGCGCACTCGTGTGGCAAACTCAGGAAGTACACAGATAAAGTATCACAGGATTCCTCTAATACAACGTATTTTTCTTATTACAAAAGAAAATATTAAAAACGTCTTGTCGGTTGATACAGAGATGTTTCCCAGTACTATCCTTCCTTAATTTTTTTAACCTACTTTGACTGAATACCTAGAAAAAAAATCACCATTCATATATTTTGGTGATACAAGTCAGAGCTCCCAATATAATCTTGTTTCGTTATATGTAGCACCTTCTTCACTGAAATTTAATTTCAGAGTGTAAACTCCGTATCTTCATTTCTTTCAGCACTATAGAAGTTCAGTTTTTGACAGAAAATCTGAATATAGCTGAGATGTTACCACACCAAAATCTCTGAACATCACATTTGGTGGCTACTCAGCCCATGAATTGTATGCAGAATTTTGACTGCAAGTTCTCATATTCACCAAGCAAGGCCACATATTTAGCAAGAAGCAAAAACTTTTATTAAGGCACAGGGTATTGTTGCAGAAAGTATAAATGAGCCAGGAAGTGAGTGTTGCAGACCAGACATCCATAAGGCACAAAAATTCTCAAAGAGCTGCCAGCCTAAGCTAGTTTTATTTAATTTATACTAGAAAATCCCATTGTAATTTGAACAGTTGCTTTCTTCAGTTATGTTTTTTCTACAGCTGATTTAATCTCCACACATGTTGCTGGTCTGACGATGACTCTCCACCTTCAGCTTGGAGTGGGACTCAGACAAGATGAGCACTATTCCTGAGATGAGTAATTAAAGAAAACACAACACAGCATTCCCTCTGTTTTGCAACAGGACATACTGGTCCTTGTGGTCCCAGTACAAGAAAGGCATCAAATTCTGCAAAGTATGACTTCAAATGCCACTGCTTAGAGTTAACACCATAAGGAGAGAACTTTTGTCACACAGCATTTCAGATCCCACAAACCATGAGCAGCACAGCATCAAATGAGGATCTGCAAAGAGGGTGCAGCACAGAGACCCTGTCTGTGGAAGGGCTATCCCACTGTGGTCACTCAAGCTCTGAGAGGATTTCCTTAAAAGAGAACAACTTTATTCATCATTTCTACTGTCAGACAGGATGTTTGCACAAGGACTTCTTGCTGCAGTTTTAGATAGTGGCAAGGTCATAGAGATGCCAGTACAATGTGGGAGCTGCCCATAGCTGCTCTAACAATGTGCTGCCCAAATTTATCCTGTGGCCGTGGGATATGCACGGCACAACACAGACCTGAAGGCCCTTCTGTATGTGGCTACACTGGGGCTGACTACTGCATGGATCACCACGGTCTCAATGCCCCGTGGTCCTTCCGAGAAGGTTCACCTTCCTGCAGTGGGGAGGCATTTATTCCCATTAAGAGAACTGCATTGCTAGCAAGATCTGTGAGTGGTCTCTGAAGAACAAGAATGCTCCTACAGAAGTAGAGGGTTGGGGTTTTTTTCATGCTCCCTTATATTCCTTTCTCTCAGCAGGGTGCCCTCAGCTATTCTTGTAGGTAGGAATGTGAAAAGGTTAACTACACACTCAGGTGTGTCTCCAGGTGCTTTGCCCTGCTGTGGAGACAACTACTACAGTGGAGTACTCTGGTGCCCGGACAAAATCCCTTAGGATTTCATCCAGGGGTGAACAGGATGGAGCGTGAGTGAGGGAAAACGTGAAAGGACTACACGTGCATCCCAGGCCAAGTGAGCGCCTCCCATCGCAAGGCACCAACTCCCAGGGCAAGTCAGGCAGAACCGAGTATACAACTGAGTGCTTTGGTGAGCTGCTGCCTCGCTTCGACGGCTGTACACTTGTGGTGGCACACCTCTGACATGGGACCACAGACCCGTTACCTGTCCGAAATCTACCAGCCGCAGCAGGGCAGAAGAGCTCTGCGGAGCCGGTGCGCTCTGCCACGGCCACCCGCGCCAAGGGAAAGTGCTGGGAGGAACCCTGCCCGGCCCCGGCGCCGGCCCGTGAGTGGTTCCTCGCTGCCCCTGCCCCGGCCCCGGCCCCGGCCCCGGCCCCGGCCCCGGCCCGTGAGTGGTTCCTCGCTGCCCCTGCCCGGGCCCGTGAGAGGCTCCTCGCTGCCCCGGTCCCGGCCCGTGAGGGGCTCCTCGCTGCCCCGGCCCCGGCCCCAGCCTCATCGCGGACACCGCCCCGCCGGCTCCGGGCTGGGCGCTCGCCGATGACGTCACACCCAACCCG
>VXAC01005441.1:0-22375 GCA_013399225.1 Rhipidura dahli | reverse complement strand
TTTTTTTTTTTTTTAATCCAAAACCCAAAACAACTCAAACTACTGATTCTTGCCAGACTTTTTTCTTACCTTTCCCCTTTTTTAAACTAGTGGTGATAGAAACAAAAGACTCTAATTTCCCATTTTGGTCCACTGATGAGTTGTGCACTGCAAAGTAAGACAAACTGAAGTAAAACTTCAGTTTTACTGTGCTCTTTATTATTCAAGAGAAGTATGTTTGTCATACTGTAGTTTTTTTTTCCCTCATTTCTTTTTGTTCACCCGATATCTGAATTTTCATGAAATTTCTTTTAATAGGCAGAGAGATCAAGAAAGAAAAGAAGCAGAAGAAGCTACTCAGAAAGAAATAGAAGAATGGGAAAAATCACTTTTAGCTCAAGCAGCACCTACAAGGATGGAGACAATGTGGGAGATTCCAGCTATTGGTCATTTTCTTTGTTTAGCACAACAGATTTTAAATTTACCTGAAATAGTATTCTATGAATTGGAACGTTGTCTTCTGATGCCTCAGTGTAATGTTTTTTTATCTAAAATAATGACTTCTTTGTTAAGTCCTCCTCATCGCAGATCTACATTGCATCGCAGGCCTACGTTTTCCTACAGGACTTGGGAAGCAGCACTCAGAAAGAAAGTGCAACACTGGTATACTGTTGTAGGGCAGACCGACAATCCTAATGGTGCTGCAGAAAAACTTGGATTATGTCCCCAGTTTTTCAAAGTGCTTGGAGAAGTTAATCCCTTGGAGGAAAAACCATTTCATGAGCTACCGTTCTACCAAAAAGTATGGCTGCTAAAAGGTCTCTGTGACTTTGTGTATGAAACACAAAAGGACGTTCAGGATGCAGTGCTAGGTCAGCCTATCCATGAATGCAGAGAAGTAATTCTTGGCTATGACTGCTTGGAGAATGCATATGTTCACTTTCCCCAGTTCTGTGGTGCAGATGTTCGAATTTACAAACAAAAACCATTTCAGGCTCCTGAATTCCCGTCTCTTCCCATAAAAGTTAAAAAAGTGCCACGTATTAAATCGGAAAGAGTAAAACATGAATATGGAAGCAAAAGCAATGGGGAGATAAGTAGTGCTGGTAGAGAACTGCGGTATCATTCCAAGACAGAAGGAGAGAAAATTATGGGCTCCATTGTTCTCTGTCCAGAAAAAAACACATGTTTAGGTAGCTTTAGAGTCACTACAGAGGAGATGAAGATTGACTGTGAAATAAAAGCCTCAAGAGTTTGTAACATCAAAAAACCTGGTTGTTATATAGAGAACTTTGGGAATTTGATGACTTCAGGAGAGATTGTTGATATGGGTGATCACCCTAGTTCAGAAGAAATAATGGATATGGAGAATGGACAAGGTTGCAATGAAATGGCAAGAATAAGATCAGATCAGAATCTGTTCAAGGAGAACACACTGAAAGCTTGCCAAATGCATGTCAACGGCACTTACAATGACAACCAAGACAGAAGTTACTGTGAATCTGCTAAAGAAATAGTGTTAGAGACCTCACTGCAAAATAATAGGAAACTAAATAAGATGCTGGCAAAAAAAAAGAAAAAAAAAAAAAAGAAGTTGAAGGATATTCTGAATGAAAATCTACAGAGAAAACTGGATGACTTGCAAAGAAAGCGTGAGATTCATCTTCATCCATTCAAATCATATAAATCTGAGATCCAGAACAAGTTGTTTATAATTAAAAAGAAAGCAAAACATAAGAAGCACAAGTCTGGTAAGTTGACATTTTTATTCATAGTAAAAACTAGGAGGATACAGATTTTTTTAAAATTTTTTTCTTAGTTGATAAGTCTACATTTTATTTTGTGAAAAAGGAGAACCGTATTGCATTAAACAATTTGGATATTAATTTTAGAGTCAAAGTTACCTAGCTACCTTTATAACACAAGCAGATAAAACATCAGCTGATTAAACTGTAAGTCGTTTGTAGTATGTATCTTTAGAGAACATAATTAATTAGAAGAGTTCATTTGTTGCAAAAAATATTGAGGAGAATGAATGTGACTGGTTAGCATCAGAGTGTCACTTAAAGGCATTTTATGGTATCTTATATTATTGCAATTGTGGAAATGTTTCTCCCCTTTTTGGTAATATTACCTTATCCAAATTATGAAGAAACACAGAATAATTACATGAGATCATAAATCTAAAGTTACTCAGTGGAACTGTGCAGTCTTAGGTCACCAAACAATACTGCTTTGACTGTGGGCCTGATTGAGTACAACAAGAGAGATGCATCAGCATCAGAATTTCTGCTAATGACATTATGGTTACAGAATTAGATAGCATCTAGTTAAATTTCAGGTGAGTGATATACAATCCAGATTTCAGTTAGCTCACTGGAAAATTTCAAAGGTATTTGCCAACAGTAAAGTTACAAAATCCTTAAGTCAGTTCAAATTGTTCAGGTACCTGTAGTGTTTTTGATGTCATAAAAGCTTCATCCTGTTGAGTCCTGGGCTAAGTTATCTGTGCTAGATTTTAGCAGACTCCTTCAAATACTGTATTTTTTGAAGTGACAGGCTGCTCTTCAGAATGGTGTAGACTGACAGATAAGTATTGGATTTCATCTGAAAAGCAGAAAGCCAAAACAAAGAATCTGGGTGACAAAAAGTGTCTTCTAAAGGGTAAGAAGCTAGCCAAGATCTGCTGGCAGTGCATTGAGCTAGAAGTCAAAATCTAAAACTAAGAGAAAAGTAATATTTAAATCCTAAATATTTGAACATAACACCCAAAGAACTGTTTTACCATTTAAATCACAAATTCCTCCTTCCAAAATATTTCACTGCCCACATCTATACAGAAATTTTAGGAGTTGCAGTTGAAGTTCATATATGTAGTGTTCAGGGAAACTAATGAATTTGAAATTCGCCTTTGTGACTGTTAGTTCTCTAAATTTATCGCTGTTTTCATTCTTCTTAAAACCAAGCAAACTGTATAATAACCCAAATGGCAAACAAGGACTCTGCTTTACGCAACTGTTGTCCTTTATCTCCTGATATGCTGAGGCATTTCCTATCTTATTCTGACTACTTCTTCATTTGATCCTGCTGGAGAAAATTTTGTAGTAACTTTACAGCATTGCAAGAAAGCACTTTCCTTCCTCTGTTTGTTAAAAGTCCGGTGCTCCTGTAGCTGCTTGGCTGAAATGGATAGGATTGGATTCAACTAATGCTAATACCTTGTTGTTTTGTAATGTTTCCTAATGTTTAAGGCTAAACAGTATTTCTTAAAGATTGTCTGAAATTAAATCTTCTGTTTAAAGATTCAATTACAATGTAGAGCAGAAAAAGTGATTTAGTAGAGCTTGTTCTGAGCCCACAAAGACACTTGATTTAAATTTGATCCTAGCCATAATAACACTTCTCAATGTTCTTTAAAAGTACAGTGAGTAGAAGAGAACATCAGGAATGTAAAAGTGAATATCTTTCATTAGTTTCCAACAGTTTTTTTCCCTGCTGTTGGTTCTCTTAGGCAGCTAAATGTAACTGAGTCACAGTTTGTGTTTCTGTTGAGATTATTTGCATACTTCTGACTTGCTGTGGCAGTGGTACCCATCATGAATGTAGAATGGTCATACAGTTTTTCCATCTGAAAACCTCACAGAAATATTGTGAGCAAAACTTAATGGAGAATACAGCTATGTTATGACCTTTACCACTTTTTAATGACAGAGTTTTCTTACAATTTAGAAGAACCTTGGTTATAAATTCCTTACCCTATACTCATGTTTTGGAAGATTCATAGTAGTCTACCTGCTTGAAGTCTATTTTACTATATATTTTATTTCTTTAGAGTACCATTGCATTTTGTATATGAAGTCAAACATTGCTTGAATATAAGAAAATAAATTTAACAGTCTTGCAACAACTTTGCAGTGCCTAGTTTACTGTCCTTGGAAGTTTAATCTTCAGAAGTCTTTTGGAGACTTTTCTCTTCAGCGTTGTAAAAACTTTGTCGTGTTGTCAAGCCTGTAGATAAAGAAACAGCCTGGTGATCATGTTGAAAACATTGTGAGGTATTCCATCAAGTTGTACCAGTGTACTCCATGTATTAATCTTCAGTGCCAGTGTCTTAAGAAACACCTACCACTGAGATTTTTTAGGGTTTCCTTACGTTGTTCTGTAAATCAGCAATGTTAGTGCACTTGTTTGGACCGACTTAGCTCATTTGAGTGTATGCTGTGTCAATATGAAAGCTTCAAAACTCTATGCTTCATTTTCCAGATTGTAGCATGTTGTATTTTCTAAAAGAGTTGTTGGACGCAAGATAGAAGAATAGGAGAGTAAAAGGAAACAGGATATGCTCAGTGGTTGCCAAATCTTTGAAAGACATGAAGTGTGTCTTACAGATTTGTTAACAGAAAGATACAGGGCCTGTTATTTGATTTGAGAACACTGCAGCTGCTGCTAGAATGTAATGAAAAAACAGAAATTCTTGCATTTGGACAGGGCTAACTTAACTGTATTCTACAATGACAAATAATACTGAGTTATTGTTCGATATTAAAAGCATCTGTTGCCCTATATGGGATAACTGCTCCATATCCAACAAAAAAGTTGCATTCTTATAAAAATAATTATTAAAATAAGTATTTATTCAAAATTGCTCTGTGTTGTCACTTTATAATTTTAAGCATGGATTGGTATTGCTTTTGTTCTTCAAGGAGGAGCTGCAAGAACTCAAATAGCAGAGTTCATAATGAAAAGATTTACTAGATCTGTAAAAAAGTTGCTGTTTTCAAATCACATTGATCCCAATGTGAACAAGTTATAAAAAGGTTGTATTGTTCTGTTCTTGCTGAAGTAATTTACAAGTGTCAAGAACATTTTTGGGGTTTAGTGTTTTATTAGTCTCATTTTTGTGTCCCTAAAATACTAGAAGAGATCTGAAATATTTCTTTGTTTCCCCTTCTTCACCCTTAGATGGCAAGACCAGCTTGAGATGGCTTATGTTTTAGTTGCATCTGATCTCCGTAGTGTGTTTTTTGGATGCTCATAATTAGTGTTCACGTCCTAGTTGTTATGTTACTTTATTAATTGCTTTTACATCTATTCATTGATACTGTCTGTAGAATTTGTTTCAGCTTGAAACGAAAACCCCTAACAGTCAGGTATCTCCTGCACCTGCTGAACTTAAGTTTAATGTGTAAGAATTTTCTCAGAGCTGGCTAAGGTACTCTTGATTAATAAAATGTTGATTTCCTGTTGGGGACAGGATGCCTCATTGTCTCTTCCACTGAACTGAAACCAAACTGAAGTGTGGAGCATTTTGGAAAAGGCTGTGTGGATGCATAATTTGTAATTGTATCACAGTAAATTGTTAGTAAATGTAAAGTTACACAGGAATGTCTTTAAATGTGGGAAGGAAGCAGGCTGTGTTGAGTAGGTGAACTAAACAGATTACGTGTATGAGATTCTTAATTTGAAATATTTTTCTTATAAGGACTTAATAAGGTTCTACTAAAGTTTAATAAGGTTCTAATAAGGTTCTAAGGTTTTTCTAATTGGCTGTTTTTAGTCAGCAATTAAATACGTTTGTAATTGAGTATGCTCTGAAAGGTACAGTACACTGTAATTCAAAATGCACTGTGATCTAACTACTGTCAGAAACATTACTTCATCTGCTCAAGAATTAATATAAGCCCTTGGAGTTGTTTCTTCTCTTGGGATTATGAGCAAAAGATCTCTAGCAGACCTCAGTGGAGTGATTTGAGAAGTTGCCTCTCACTAGTGATTTTGTTATCCCAAGACAGGATTAGTAGCTGGGAATGTATAACCAAATACATAGACAAGATACTTAAGTTTATTACATGTTTGCAAGTCTGAGTGCTGAGAGGAAATCCACAAAACCATCACACCTCTGGGTTACAAAGCTGGCTTTTTACACGCTTTTTACTAATGTAGTTCACCTATGTAATACATATGAATTACAGATAACTGCTGACTGTGAAAGATTTAGTTTTTGTTACCATTGTTTGAAATTGAGAAATTATTTTTGGAAAACTGGATGTAAGTTTTTTTCCAAAGGGAGAAATTACTACCACTACAACTTCTTTCTAATATCAATTTGGTATTTTAAAAGGGTGTTACTGATGTAGAAGATGAATTTGCTGTAATTAGTTTGCTGTATATATTAATTCTCTCCCATCATGCAGATACCTGTAGCTTTTTCTTAGCTTTTAATACATGATACCAAAAAATGCCTGCACCATAGGACATCTGGTGTCAAAAAGATGGGAAAAGACTCTGTTGCTGGTCTATATAGATGCATGTTTACCTCACAGCAGTTACCAACCTGGGAATTGTGTAGCTCTTTTGGTATATATTCCAGCAGGTCTGCTTCATGATATGTCAGACTATGTTTTTAATTTAATGATGTAAGGCTCATATGTTTTGTGCTTCTAGATGGTTTCTTTTAATTCTTTGTGTGTGTGTGTATCTCTGTAAATTTCCTACTTCATGCTTTTCAGATGCTGATGTGAAGGAAGAAACGTTTATTTTGTTTGGGTTTCTAATTATTTGTAACTGTTTCTAAAAGTTTTCTTCCTCTTTTTCATAAGGATATATTGGGGAAAGAGAGTATTTCTGTTTAACTGTTAATTCTTGAATTATACTGCATCATACATCACATAGCATTGGATGCTGAAAATAGTCAAGTAAATACTTGTTGAAAAATATGTTGAAAGTACTCAAGTAAAATGAAAATTATATTTAAAACATGTTTAAATTTTCCTTTTTTGTAAAGAAGCAAGACAGTCTAGCTGCCTTTTTTTTGTCTTTTCATTTTATTTCCAGGTAACATTTTTTTACAGGGCTATAGGAAGGAGTAACCATATGACCAGATTTCTTTTTGAGTCAGTTTGTCAAGAAAGCTTCTAAGCATCTACTTTAGTTCATTTAATGAACAGCACTGTTCTCAGTGGTAGCATGCAGCTGTATTCATAAAGTATATAACAAAAATGCTGACTTTTTTATTGTCAGAATGTTTGAGTTATTATTCTAATAAATAAGCTTCTCTGTGTTATCACTTGCTCTCTAATGTGAAATATGTGTTTGTTTTTGGTAGTTGAGGTCTCTTTAATTTTTTGAATATGTTTGGTATGGGGAGTTTCTAGATTGTTTTATTGATTTTAATATAGTTTGATTTTTTGTGGAGTTTCAGCTCAACAAACTTTCAGGTTCTTCAAGCCATGTTCCTTGTCCCATAGCTGTGTTTATTTCAGAGTCAGGTAAGAAGTTCAGGAAGCTCACTGTGTAATAAACTGGAAATATAGTTGCATAGGCATCTATAAATATTTGTATGTACATGTACATATGCATATGCACACACCTAAAGCATCTGTTAGGAAGAAGGTTAAGTGCAATTTTTGCCAATATTTTCATTCGTATAAATATCAAATCTGCCTGTGCTTATATTATTACAAAGTGTCCGTAGTCATGCTAGTTAACAACAAATTCCACATTGTATGATTATTTTCTTCATGCTCTCTTTTTGTTTAAGGTTTTTAGTTATTGTTTAGGACTCTGGAATGTGAACAAGTGATGATGTTCAAGTGATGGTTTTGGCCTGAGTGGACAAGTCAAAAGTGATCTTGTTCGAATTTACTGTACGAATGTAGAAATAACCATATAAGAAACCTTGCTGTTTTGCTGTGACATAATTACTTGATTTGAGAAATGTATGTGACTTGTGAATTCTGATACTGTAGGCAGTAGAGCACTTGCCTTACCTTCAAAGAGTTTTTTTTATGTCCGAGTTTGTATATAGTACACTTGCGTGTGAAGTGCATTTTAGGAAGTTGTTTGTATTCTAAAAATATTAGGTATTGCCACAGGCAGAGAAAACAAATCAATCTGATTTCCTTGGTAAATTCAGTATGTTCAGTCAGGGATTTCTAGACACTGCTTGTCTTTTTGAGTGTGTCTTTTTACTATCAGATACTGAGATCCCACATCATAATATGATTCTTTACAGTGTTAGAGAAACAAATCTTGCAGGTAAGAGGCTATATTTCTTATGTTTGTGCCTTAAGTCTTAAGTTCTAGATTTCACTTCTCTCAGAAGAGTGATGTGTTACTTTTATGACTTAGATTTTTAGGGGCTGTATTATTGAAATTGTGTAGTAGGCTTTTTCTTTTTTTTCCTTCCACCTACACAAAAGACTCCAGTACACAGATATTTGTTTAATGTTTGCTTCTGCTTAGTGTAGTTCTTATTCATCATGTTTACATGCCTTGCTGAAAGCCATCATTAGTTGCAGTTTAACTTTCAAGTCTGTATGTAATTTGATTTTATTAATGAATTACAACAAGCAGCATTATGAAGCTTTTCTCTTTTAATCTTACAAGGAAAAAAGTCGCTATCTAAAAAAGCAATCATAAAGAAGAGGAAAGGTGTCAGAAAGTCTACCATACCAGAATTTCAGGTAAATTATTTTAATTTTTGTTTTAAGCAGTTGAAATCTGAATGTCTATTAAAGAAGTCCTTTAGTTTCTGACAGAGATCTTGGAAATATTACCTGAAGCTTCTTCTAGTTTTAAAGGCTTAAACTGATAGTATTTTTAAAAGTACATTTCACCTTCTCTTGGTAGAAAATGTTTTCTCATTTTTATTATGTGCAGCTTGAACACTATTTTCAGTGTTGTTTATGATCCCAGATATATCTGTTACGGTATAAAACCTGTAAAAACTAGGACTTGTTAAAAACATTTTTAAGGTAGGTGTAATTCTCTGGGATAAAATTACTTGGTTTTGTATGAGGTGTGACAATGTGGTTCTTGAATTGAAATCTGGCTTGGTTAACTGAAGGACTTGCAAAATAGGCAGTGGTGCTCACCCTGCTTGCAACTGTTATTCCTTAGCAGTGTGTGATTTCTAGGCTTCTAGGATCTCTTAGGCTCTAGAAAGCACCAAGAGTATTAGTTATGCTAATACAGTTTTATGGTGCTGTAGTAGAAGTGTTACAGTACTTCAGTTCTAAGTTGCTCTCTGTGTGTGCAAGGCTGCTTGCATTGAAGTTCTCCTTTGGCTATCTTTTTTTTTTTCTTCAGAAAGTGATCTGTGCTAGTTTGGCCAGTAGACTCACACTGAATCATGACTGTTTTGTAATACCCTCACCCTGAAACAGCTGATTCCATCATTATACTGGGTTTCAGATGGAGCTAGTAGAATTTCTAGTGTTAAAAATGTTTAGTAACAGTCAGTGTTGAGAAAGTACTGATGTCTAAGTGTACACTGACTTTGTCTGTATTGTAATGATAGTGAGTAAAATGTTTCCTAACAGTTTTGACAGGTATGGTGTCTAAATTTTTTTTTCCAAGCACATTGCCTCCTTGCCATGGATATATACAGTAGGTTAGAAATAATTTCTTACATAATTAAACTACTACAGTTAAGTAGTCTGTCTAAAACACTTTCTAAAATTTAGCCCAACCTTTTAGCTTTAGTAGATAAAACATAAGTACAATTACGTATCTATCTAAGTGTATATTAATTATCATCTGTAAAACCTTACATTAGAATGCAACAAAATAATTCTGGCTCTTTTGATCAAAGCTAGGACTCATATCTGTTTTAGGTGAGGTTCAGACTCATTAGTATTGAGGAGTTTAGTCTTATTGAGGAGCTTTTTAACACCCTAACAACTTTTTGACAACTTAACCCGACTCTTTCAAGAGGTATGATTGTTAGAAGAATTGTAAATATTAAAATATTTATCTTAAGAATAATTAGACTTTTGGAATGTGGTAAGGTATGCTTCGATATATTCTTTCCCACATACATGAATGGCCAAATGATGAAATTAGGTAACTGGTTGAAAATACAAGTATATTTTTTTAAATACTTGGTAAAACAGCTTAGAGTTTACAGGTTCTGCGAGATATGCTGGGGAGTATAACCACAAGAATATTGCTATTCATGTCTACACATCAGTTCTCCTGGAGTGGAAGTTAATAAATTAAAGGGTAGAATATATTTCCTACATATGCAGCCTTCGTACTATGCAGCCTACAAAGGTAAAAAAAACCCCAAACCCAACCAGAAGGTACTTTATTTTATAAGATTAGGTTCTGTACTTAAGCAGAGATAGATCTTTTACCTGAAAATCATGTCTTGGCTTTAAAGCTGAGTAAATTAGTATTAATAAGTCCTCTAATATGTGCAGTGACACAAACCAAAATCAATTATTAACAAAAATTCAGGAGATAATAGTGTTATTTAATCTAATACTTAGAATGCCATTTTTATAATATATAGCTCAAGGCTGCTTTAAAAAAACCCCACAAATAACAACAAAACAAAACAAACTCAGATCAAAAGCAGATGCAAATTAAATTCTTTTTACCACATAAAAATGCACAAAAACAAATTCCTAGTTTTAGTATTTTGAAAATCATTGCAGAAGTCAGTTTATATTACAGCTTCATAGATCATGATTTAGTTGTCTCTTGCTTATTATTCTGAGTTCCAAGCTGCTTATTAATATTGCTAATTACAATTTTAAAGAAATTAACAGTGATTACCCTGCTGCACAGAAGGGACACTAATGTGTTTTGGGTTTTTTTTTTCAGTTACGGAGTACATTTAGGTTTGGTAACCAATCACTCAGTCTTTTCTCCTTTCACCTCATGTACATTCACGCATAGCCATATCGACCTACATGTATGATATTTAAAGAGAAAAGGAACATGCACACTCTGTTTCAGTGTGTCTTGAACAATTTCAGTTTTATCAGCTGTGATCTATATTAAATGCAGATCTCAAAAAGGGGGATATCTGAACATTTTCTACGTGTAGATATCAGGGATAAAAGAGCAGCTTCATAGGAAATGCAATTATAAATTACAGTCATTACACAAATAACCTGAAATAAAGATGAGACCCTGTTTAAGTGTGTAAAAAATGTGTGAAAAGTTTGTCTTCGAAATTAAGGCAGCAAGGAAAGACATCAGTGATCTGGTGGAGTACACTAGGTTTGTATTTATCAATAGATCCATAGATTAGATATGCTTCTATGATATTAAAGAGTTCATTTATGAATTATTACAGCAGAGTCCCAAGCTGGAATGGAGCCTGGTCCCCCATCTTTCCTTAAAAAGTTCAGGGGGGACTTTTATTGTATTTCTTCCTTGAAGTTTTAGGAGTCAATGAGAGTCCTTGAGAGATTACTGAGATCTGAGATTGTATCATAACATGAAAGTTGAACACTGAATTTGAAATTTTACTGAATACTGAATACCTGAAGCTTCCACTCTATGTTTTCTTTCTAGTTGAAAAACAGGATGCTTACTGCCTATGAAAAATAAGTCTCTATGTAGTAACTACTGTGCTGGATGTCATGATGTCTGTGTTGAATGTACACATGTACACAAGTAATGAGATTACATTAATGTAAATGTTTACAACCTGAATCTTTAAGCCACCATGTAGTGTTCTAGAGAATAGGGGCGAATCTTTCACTCTCTCTGATATTTCAAAAAGGAAATATTTTTCACTTCAGATTATTTTTTTCATGATAAGTGATTAGAAAGAATGTTCTTCAGGAGCTGTATGTGAAACTACCAATAAGCTATCAGAATGTGACAATTATTAGATTGTAACATTAATATATTTTTTCTTTGCCTTCATGTTAACTTACCCATAAAAAACATACAAAACAAGTTAGAAGGCAATCTTGTTTGCAGGAAATTGAATTGCTAAGTTCCACCAATTACCAACCATGAGCAAAGAACACTAAAACATTAATAAGAATCTCATTGGGAGGAATAGCATCTAGAGTCCATATAAAAATGATCAAGTGAAGTACACTGTTATTTTCATCTGTGTTCTTTTCATTCTTCAAAATGCTAGCTTCATTCTATAAGATAGGAAATGTTAGCCATGTGAGAGAAGTTTCAGAATTAGTTTCTTCCCCATCAGTGTGCATCTTTATTTCCTCATCTCAAGTCATACTATGAATGAAAAAATCAAAGTTTTTTCTTGAACACTTTTTATAGTGCTTTTCAGTACAGTATTGGAGTATTTCAAATACTAAACTAATTTTGACTGTAAATCCTCCAAACTCAGCTGCTGTTACTTTCCTTGTTTTACCAGTAGGTAATTGACAACACACAGTTACAGCCCTCAAATGTACATCTCATCTGATTAAAATTGTGACTTAGAGATATGATTACTCTTGCCTATCACCCCCAGCCCCAAGAAAATTAAACTTAATTTATTGGCATTGTTTTTACCATTGATGTAGTTTGGATTGGTCACATAGGAAAAATAAAAAGCAGCAATAAAATTTAGTAACTGAATTGTCAGGTGTTTGTATAGTCAAAAGAGTGGATTATATTTGTGTAGGGAAAGCCTTTATCCATGCCTTTATTGACTTCTTTGAAGGACTTTGTGAGGTACTTTTTTGTTTAATAGTGCAGTGTCATAGATTTCTTCACAGGCTAGACAAAGCCAGTATTTGGCTTTAGTTTATATTTTATGTATTTGGGACTTATTTAAGTGCAGGACATGCATGTTAAACCTCGTAGAGTTAAACATAGTAATTCCGCTTTCTGGGTTAAGAGAAATACCTTCCTAAGTAAGTTTTGCATACACTGTCTGTGGCAAAACACTGCAATTTCGTTATTAATTTGCTATTCTAAACTTGTTAAATGTGAAAAATGTAAACTTTTGTTTGAGTCACTCCATTTTCTCAATGCTTCAATGCACACAAACGTTACGAAAATAATGGCATGTGTGCATTAAAGGTTTTTGAAATTTGTTTTGCTAAAAGTGTCAATTCAGTGTTTTAACTGTGACTAGCAAAGGTGCTTTTTAATTATGAATTTGCTGAAAATCTGGAACTGCACATGAGCTTGAAATAAAATTATATTGTTATAAATTACTGATTTGGAAAAAATGCTTAGCAGTTGTTTGATAAAAATGTTTTAATGTTTAGGGTGAATTTTGTATGGAGTTTTTAAATTTAATTTTCTTATTTGTTTTCAACATGTTTTCAGTAATAAGGAAAACATGTCCACCTGAAGTTGTTTGAAAAAGCAAGTCTTAATATAAGATAACCTGAAAGAACCTAACATCTTAATAAGTTCTTGGTTTTTAAGTCTTAACTTGCCATAGATGATGGTAAGGCAAAATATACACCTTTGTTTGACAATTTTTTCAAGAAAATAGCACCCATTTTCTGAAAAGAAAAAAATGTGAAAAGCTGGTTTCTAAATACAAGAATAAGAAGAACATAATACTTTTTAAAACATATGTTAAGCAGATAGATTTGGTAGATGACTAGGTTGCCTTAGAATCATCAAGGTTGAAAGAGACCTTCAAGATCATCCAGTCCAATTGTCCACCCAGCACTACCCCAAATCACCAAACCACATCACCAGATCCAGATGCGTCTTGAACATATGCAGGCTTGGAATAGTCTGTGTAAGCATTTAAAGTTACATTCAGGAAAAGGTGTAACAAGTGTTATATGTTATAACCACAGCATACTGCAAAGCTACTATACTTTGTTCACCAAGGACTTGTTTGGTACTCAAAGCTGTTCTAACTCATTACTGTACTTGAGACAAATTTTGTGGTTGCTATTCACAGAACTTTTAAGAAAATACTTATATTTTGAAATGGAAGCTTACAGGTAGAGATGTGGTTTATGTCTGAAGAGTATTTTCCTCTTAGATTTTCTTCCTCTCAACAAGTTCTGGTTTTTTGCTTGTTTTTTTTTTTACGTTTAAAATACTATGAGAAAATAAAAATCAAATGGTGGCACTAAGTGATAATGTGCTTTTAAATTTTATTTAATTTCACTGTACATTTTCCAAGTCCCACATCACCAAGTGTTTGTGTTCATTTGTTTTTTTAGCTTATTTGCACTAATCTTGATGAACTCAGGGAATTAATCACAAAGATTGAGAATGAACTCAAAGATCTGGAGGACATTAAAAAGAAATCGGTATGTGACATTAAAAGCTTTCTCTTGTATGGATATGAAACAGTGCCAGTTACTTGCTGAGGCCTGTTAACTGAAGTTTTTTATGCTGTTCAGTAACTGCATGAAACCTCCTAAGGCTGATACCTGGGGACTGTACTCTTAATGTTTCCTGTATATAATGATTTGTTCTCAATGTTTTTATGATAAGTGAATTCAATAACTGTGTTAGCACTTTTCCCTGTCCTGCTGAAACAAAATATGGATACTGGTAATACCTTAGAACAAGTACTTCATTTCCATTAAACATATGACTATTTGGCCCTGAGGACAAGTTCTTACAACAAATAATTACAGAATAGAATTCTCATATCTGCCTATGCAGTGCTGATCAGAACTTCTAGTGAGCTAGAATTCTTAATTCCTTTTTTTTTTTTGCATGTGTTATTAAAATTTACTTTGTTTAATATTTTTGAAGGAGAGTTCATACCAGAAAGCATGCTATCTAGCATTTCATATCAGATTGAGATACAAATTTTACCAATATACACTGGATCACTGAGACTGTGCAACTGACAATCTCAATGAAGTAACAGACAAGAGAATTCAGCATGTTTGGGCTTTTGTAGTAGGCAGTGATTCTAATTAACATAGTGGATGGATTTAAATATGTGACTGCTACTCATTTAAACAGCTGTCCACAGTGAACTCTTACTAATTTTTTCATTGTAGTTCTGTTTATTGAGCCTTTGGTAGGCACTTCTATGGTGGCATTTCTGTGAAAAAGAAGTAGATAGAAGTGTTGATTTTTCTATATGTTAGAAATCAGGCTGCTTTTAATTCAAGTGGAAGTTTATAGTCCCATGCAGAATCAATATATTCTTGAGTTACTTAAATAGGGGAGAGAGATGTGGTAGGAGAGAGACAATATAAATTAGGATTCTGAGAGGCAAGTATCAGTACAGACAATTAGCACAATAATTGTTAATGTAGGCAAAGGGATAATACCAGTTTAGTCTTGAAATTACTTTGTACCTGCTAAATTGCAAGCTGCTTTTATCATAAGAATGCCAAGAGGTTATCAGAAAAGCTTTGTCAGCAACAGGATAAAAAGCCAAAAATGAGACTATGCTGCAGCATATCCATAATCTTAGTATAGATGAGACTTTTAGTCTGCTAGTAAAACTGTAGGAACAAGACTTCTTCAAGGGTAGACAAATGCTAAATATGTCATAATTGCTCTTCAGACTGAAATCTGATAATGTCATTATGTAAGTAAGTTGCATGACTTCAGCAGGAATACTATGTTTAGTTCTAGTTGCACCATCTTAAAAAAACCAAACACTTAAGTACAGGGAGTTAAAATACAACTCATTCAGCATTCAGAAACTATGAGGTAAGGACAGTCTTTCATCGTGCTTTTATAGACCTATCAGATCATGATCCTGTGTCTCTAAACAGTTGTGTTTTGGGAAGTTTTATGTAAAGAAAACTTGTGTTATTTCAAGTTTTATGTAAAGAAAAAGGGTTAGGATTAATTGCTGAAGAAGTGGTTATGAGGAAATAGTAAAGTGAGATACTGATTTTGAAAAAAATAATTATCAGGGAAACTTCATGCTTACCTTTTAAGCATTAAGATAGAAAGGTATTAAATTAGGTCAATAATCATAAATTTGACTTGCTAAAATAATGCTTTGCTTTGGAAGGAAAATCTTTAGGATTTCATTTTTGACGTCTAAGACCATATTATGTTAAATATATTTAAAAGTGGAGAAAATGCGGACTTTTATTCTTCAGCTCTAACCAAATGACAGTGTCAGTTCCAGAAGTATCCAGAATCAAGTTTGTTCATTTTTCTGAAGTGCATAGTCTGTTAACTAAAACATTTTTCTAATTTGATAGTGGAAATTTGACCTAATGTGAAAGTTTATTTTAATATGATGGCACTTACATGCTGTTCATGGACTTCTTTCTTGTTTTGACTGAAAGATGGTGATGTTTTTACTATTTCATGGTAATTTAATATTGATTTCTGTTTGCAATAATGACCTGGGTGAAGCCTTAGGAGTCTTTCTTTTTCACAGCTAATCTCCTTGGTAATTTCGGCTGTAGTAGTTGCTAGCACATGATACTGAGAAAAACCTTCAAGGCAAGCTTTTACTGTTAAGTTAAATACTAACACACATTAGAAGTACTGCTTATTTAACTTTATATGAAACCTTGCAAGTATAACCTTATCTTAGTCTGACCTCCCTTTTGTTACCCAGAAGACCATTCTAGAAAACATAAAAGGAATTCCTTCTCCAGAACTTAGAAATAGCAGAAACTAATGAAAGAGCTGAGCTACAGGACCTATTTAATATAAATAAACTTACACTGTTTTCCCTCATTTTTTGTAGGTAGTTGGACTGGTTGTATCTGATACTTTTCAGAACATCAACTTGAGACAAAAAATGACATGACAGATTTTTGTTTGGCAAGTTAGAAGAAAATTAGAATAGGGTTATGTAGTAGAAAGTAATGGATAATTTTAAATTTTGACATTTCTACAAGTTTCTTTTAGAACAATGAAATAATAAACCTGTTGGAAAGTATTTTCACTATTTTATTGATTAGTTTGGTTCTCTACTCTCATACACCTGTAATGTCTGAATTAGGTATGAGTAGTATTTTTTCTTTTAAAAAGCCTTGCACTTTTTCTTGATTACTGATGAGTTTGTTATACCCATGATGAGATTTGCTTTGTGCTAGTTTGCTGTGACTGTTTAGAGTGGAAAATTAAATATGACCTCAGTTCTTTAATTTTGAAGAGTTCCCCTCTGCTCTTGAAGTCTAGCCACAGTTCTGAAGTGACACTGCAATTTCACATATGCTTTCAACTGACATAAGCCAAAGCTGCTGCCAAATAAATAGTTCCTACTTCCTATATCTCTGGAAGCTTCTATTTTCTGTGCTATCCCATGAGAGAGGGTAGCAAAATTCTTTGTTCAGTTGCAGGGTGAGAGACTATGGTAAACCTAACTACTTATTTCTGCTGGTGATTTGTTTGTAAGCCAGACCAGTTTTCTAAAGCAATTAATCTTGGAGTTACACAAATACCTGTGCTTGTATTCTGCCACAGGTTGAGTGGTCATTGTAAGAACAGAAATGGCCATCTATGGGCAAAAGAAAGTGGGACTGATTTTGACAGGAAAAGTGCCTTTGTGTGGCAGGTGAAGTTGTAGGTGATATTACTGTCAGGGGTACTCTGAAAAGTCTATTCCTCCAGCTACTGAGCAGTTCCTCTCCTTACCACGTATTACATATCCAGAGGGAGAGGGGAAAATGGTCAGATTTGCTATTCGTTTAAGTACCTGACTGGAAATAAGAATGTGAAAGGTGCAGAAAGGGGACTTAAAGGACTTAAAATACAATGTTTTGTGCACTGCCTAATGAAAGGCAGATACCCTAAGGAATGTCTAAGCTAGAATATCTTCTAGTTCTTGTACATTGCTTAGGACATGTGAAGCAGCATCCTTTAATTTTAAAATAGTGTGACTTAAAACTGGAGTAAAAGTTGAATCAATAGAAAAAAGAATTTAGAGCAACAAAAATTAGGTGCTAATAGAATATAGGTCTCTTTTGTTGCTAGTACTTACATAGAAAAAATGTGGGCGAAATTACAGGCAGTCAGTAGACAATTATAAACCTGAAGTAGAGAACATACTGGCTAAAAGTTCTCTTGATATTTTGTTTCGTTTTTACCTCTTGTTTGTTTCTGTAAAATTTAGACTTGATATATAATATGCGTGGCTGCATTGAATGTGACCTCCTAGAAATTTGCTGTAACTAGCAAATTGACCAAGATGTAAAAAGTACCTTAATTCCACACTTGCAGTGGCATTGCTGAAAAAATAATTTTGACAAACACAAGTGATAAGGAAGCATTTTGCTAGTATATTAAGGATCAGATGAAGACTTTTATCTAATATATGAAATTTATTTTATGAGAAAAGGCAGTAAATTAATGCATTTTGTCAGATCAGTACGCAGGTTAACAACTATCAGTCTCTGGCATTTTGGATCCCATTTTTCCCTAGGTCTTCTCTGTCTGGTCAAATCAGTGAAGTTGCAGTGTGAATGGAAGTCTTCTTACTGCCTTTCAGATAATCAGCTTCTCTTACGATTTGAAGTAATTTTGTGTGTGTGTGACACTGTCAGTTAAGCTGCTTAGTAGATCAGTTGTATGTATGTAGCTGTTGCTTATCATAGCAGAAATTTATTTTTCTTGTTATAATTTTCTTTCAAACCTTTCTTGACATTGTGTACTACTAAAGTGACAGGACTGCAGGTACTTGTATAAAATAATGAACTTGTGACTTTTTTGCAGGCGCTAGCTGAATTTGCAGTAAACTGAATGGGGTTTTTGATGGAAGTTTTCTTGTTTACTGACGTGCAAGACATAATTTTGATAGCACTATTGGATTTGAATCATGCCCTCTAAGTCTGATGGATAAATGCATAGCTGTCTGGGGGGTAAGAGCAGAGCCTGGAGCCCAGGATTCCCACAGTTAAGCTGAAAAGGTTAAAATGAATAAAGGGCAGTACCTTCCTAAGAAGAAAACCACATTGTCCCTACAGAGAGAGAAAAGTTGGAGAAAGGTTAAGGGAAGGAGAATTACTTAGTCAAAGGACACCAGGCAAGGTAACAACTAAATATGGTTTGGAGAAAAGGCTGTGAACATTTTATTGTTTGCAGAGGTCTGTAACATCCTGATGTTCTTGACTTAGTAGAGAAAAAAGTAAAATCCTCCCTTTTAAAGGTTTTGTGTTCTGCTATTGTTCTTGGAGCTTGTAATGAGATGGTCCCAGGAGGTTTAATGCCTTTGTCTATCTTTGGTAGTGGATATTTTTTTAGGCAGGTGAGTCAAAAGGCCTGAAAGTAAACTGAGGTTTTCTGAAAAAATATGTATTTCACAGTGCACCTGAAAATTTTTAGGGAAAAACCCACTGGTTTAGGTCAGAAATATTGAGAACCTCAGACAGAAGTTCATTTGTGGGGTTGTTCAAAGGAATATATTGATCCAGGGTGGAACATACTTCCCTTGTCTGTTTTGTTTTTTTTTTTTGAGAACTGTTGAATTTGTTCATAGGGCATATAAACATCTAAACTAGGAGATGGCTTTCTGAGGTTTTCATTGATTTGCTACATTTTATTTTAAAAATATATTAATGTATGGGAAAAATTATGCAAAATTTTTTATTTTAAAAGTTTATAAAATATTCCCTCTCTGTTCTGTGAAGAAATGGGAAATACTGTCACATGTTTGAAAATGTTTGGCAGGTAGACTGTGTTTAGACAGAACTGTACAGGGGCTTCCGAAGAACTTCCCTTCAGCAGAAATTTTTGTAACCATCAGAAATAGTTTAGGGCACTTACTAATATTTTAGTCAATCAGACCTCAATTTTACAAACAATTAACTGAAAAACCTACTGTGTCTTTTCATTTGGGTCCCAGGGAGACATTTTTACTATTGGATTAAATCTTTTTCAGTTTTTATTCAGAAGTTGACTTCCTTCTCCCCATTCCTGCCTCCTCTTGTCCTGACCAGTTCCTCCCTCCCCAATGAAATATGTACCATGCGTGAGACTTTAGCATGTAAACACTTGTTTTCATCAGCATTACTATATTTACATTAATGTACACACAAATAGAAAATACTGTAGTCTAAGAAATCTGTATATGCACACCCATTTGCAGGTTTAAACTGCAGGTAAAGAAAGCTACAATAAAAGAGATGCCAATAAATACTTGGAGTTTGTGGGTATTAATATACACACTTCAAGTGTTGCAGCTGAAATGTTTCCTATTAATTTAAGCCTAGGTTCTCTGTTAGTATGTATCTTTATCTGTAATGCGTCTAACATACTGTCTTTTTCCATCCTTATCCTGAACACTTGATTTGTGCTTTAATCACTTCCAAATACTGTTATTGCTTCTCTGTGTCTTGCCTGCATCTCGTGGCAACACTAATATGAGCTCAAAATACTGAATTTTGAGACAGAAATTTACCCATTTACATCCATGCAGCTTCTTGTACTTCTGAGGACAGATGGAAGATGTGGCGCATTTGTAATATATAGTTGTTTAGCATGAATGAATAAAGCCAATTTTAGGCTTCAATTTTTGAAGTCTTCTCCACAATACTTAATTTGTCTTCTCTGATATTCTTAACTTTGGCTTATCTGACTAACATTCAATGTTTTTGTCAATCTTCAGTTTTTCTTAGCTTCTCCAGTTTTCTGTCTTTATTGTCTATTTTTTTCACAACTATTTTTCTTGATCTTTCATGCCTTTCCTTGTGCAATTGACTAAACCTCCAATAAATGTGTGCTGACAAACTTTCTTTAAGCCACTTTTGCCACATACCTCTCTATAGTTCCAAATGTGAAAGTGTGGGTTCTGCATCAGAGGTGAATGTGTACTTACACATTTTTGTCACAGAAATGCTACTATGTATACAGAACATCACACAGTGGTTTGGATTTTGGTCAGTTAGTATGTTGTTTTGAAGAAATAATTCAAGGCATTCCTGTCAGCACACAGTAGTAGCAAAACAGCAGATTTTAAGATGCTCAGCTGAAGCACAGAGAAACACTTAGAAATTCAGAGTTAAGAAGATAAAATACTCAGATGTATGAGAGGGAGTTAAGTAAGGTCTAAACAATTTGAAAGACATACCTTTTTTGTAAATAGTTTAAGATACTACATGCATCCAATTTCTTTGTAAGTTGCAAAAATATAAATCAGTTAATAACTTTGAGGTCTTCTAATGGAGGAGTAAAATGTGACAATTCAGTGCTGGATAATTTCACTGTTCTGAGTTAAACAGTAAGTTCATCCTGATGATAAACTTTCTCTTGTGTTTTTGTGGTTTATATCTTTAAAAATAGTGTGGTATATTGATCAACACAATAATGACTGTGTAGTAATTTTCCCTAAAGAAAATTAGAACATGTGGCTAAACATCTGAATGAAAAGCCATTTCATAGTAATGAACTAAATCAGGAGACAAAGACAGTCTTGATAGCAAGAAATTTACTGCGCTTTGTTTTGGTGGTGTTATTTTTTGTTTTATTTATTTGCTTGTAGCATATAAGAAAAGAGTATGAGATAACATTTTAGGATATAACTTGGTGTGATCAGATATCTAGGTCATGTAAGTGCAAGCTGGAGCCAGGACTTTTCATTAGTTGCTGGTAAATGTTCAAAGATAAAATTAATTCAGAGATGTCATAAGTGAATTTGTTTTATAATTTACTACAAGTTGTTCTTTCTGACTGCTTAATCCCAGTCTTCAAACAGTATCAGAGGTTAGCTGTTGATAAACATTTATAATGTTCAGATTTATGTTGCTGAAGGTTAAATACAAGATAGTAACTTTCAGGAACTTTTATTGCAGAAGATAACTTTAAGCATTCTCAAAATTAAAACATTTTCCATAATAGCTGAGTTTGCGTAGTATGAATACGTGATCTTGTCATGCATTCTTATTCAGTCAAAATTGGAAGTGTCTGAAATTGTATTTGGTCCATAAATTAGTTATTAGGAACATTCAGCATTAATCCATACATGATTTGAAAAAGTTACTGATCTCTTTTCTTTAGGTATCTGGTGTCCAAAGCAGCTGGAGATCACCAACTCCCTCTCTGTATGACATCACTAGAAAACGGTAGGCTGGTGATGTCACACATACCACAGAACCCCGCAGCAGAATGGAGCAGGCCTATTAAGGGTAAGTTTTCTCCCTCCACCACCACCCCTTTTCAACAATATTGCATGGTTTTATAAGATTACTAATTTTCTTTACTTCATGTCCCTGGGATAGAAAGTAAAGATTACAGACAATCTTATAAAGCTGCATAATATTGTGGTGTTGTGTGTGTGTTTATTTAAAAGCAAAACAAAAACTCCTATAAAAAGTTCAGTCCTTACCCCATGTATCAATATCCTGGCTCCAGTCTGCTTTGGGGTTCCATGATAAGTATGCCAGAATAATGTATGCTGGGGCATCGATCACAGAGAGTGGAGTCAGCATTTCCTGGCTGCTCTGGATGTCAGAAACCTTGTTTTAAGAGGTAAGTTTTCAGTTGAATGTGTTGAATGTGTCTGCATTTATATGGAAACATGCAGCCCATTTCTAAAATGTGTTTTTATTGCGTTTGCATTTTTGAAATTTACTTGCAACTTGACACAGCCCAGCCACATTTTATACTTCCCTATTTAATTCTTTTTTTTTTCTCATTTTCCTGTGTTAATACCTGATATTGTGTTTCTAGAAAAAAAATAGTGTCTTCTTTATCACTGTTTGGAACAAGATGGTAACTAAATTCTGTTTAACGTCATTCTCAGTGATCTGGACAGCGGGATCAAGGGCACCCTCAGTCA
>VXAC01005438.1:231519-277597 GCA_013399225.1 Rhipidura dahli | reverse complement strand
GAATTACCATTTTTTTCATAACAGTCTTTCAGTGCAGAAGGTCAGTATCCCCCCTGCCCACCTGCTCTGTGCCCCAGCCAGTGAGATGGCAGATCTGCACTGTACCTGGGTCCTGAAGGATGGGATGGGATGGGATGGGATGCGATGCGATGCGATGCGATGCGATGCGATGGGATGCGATGCGATGGGATGCGATGGGATGCGATGCGATGGGATGGGATGGGGTATGCAGTAGTGCTGTGCCACGGGTGGCAAGAGCTGCACTGTGAAAAAACCCCCATGCTCCCCCACAGCAGCAGCTCTGCACATGAGTCAGGCTGCTGTGCGTGGGCCGGGATATCTGCTGCATGGTCCCAGGAGTGCAACTGGATGCCTGGCTCTGGCATGTGGCCTTCCACTGAGGCCTCATTCCTTGGCGTTCCTGCTGCTTGGAAGCTCTACAAATGCTTCCCACCCATTGAACCCGCTGATTCCATGCCATTGCTTTCATTTTGCTAGGGAGTAATAAAACACACAAGGCCCTAATAATACCAAATTCAGTCAAAGGATCCAACCCAGACCTCCAGTGACCTTCCCAGCAGCTGCTGCCCTCTTAGTGCTCTGTGCCAAGTTGCCATGATCAAGTAGGTGACATCTAGGGGCCATCTCTGCATACCTCAGCTGGCTTGGCAACAGCACCTGTATGAACATTAGAGTCCAAAGAAAACATCCTTACTTGGGCCTACAGATGTGAGAGTCACATTGCTTCCTTGGGTAATGCCAGAAAAATAGCAACCCTCAGTACCCATGGAGAGGCATCTCTTCTGAATTGTGTATTCAGACCTGAGGAAGGACCAGGCTTAGGCTATACATGCTTTTATAGTCTCATCACCAGGACAAGTGTGCCATCCCAGGGTTAAGCTCTGGCACCCTCCAGGGTGCAATCACAGTCCTGCAGTACCTGTGGTGCCTGGGATGGCTGCTTGCTGGTGGTCAGTGGCAAGGTGGATGCGGGCAACTCCCTGCTACTGTAATTGTCAGTTTTGCCTATTTGGGTTTGTTTGTTTGTTTTTCAATCAGGCTTGCCTCAGGGCTGGCAGGCAGTGCAGGGCTTGTGGAAAAACTGCGAAAGCAGGAGATTCCAGCCGCTGGTTTCCAAAACGACTGCTACATTTACTCCCGTGTTTCACGCCGGCTTTTACAATGAGCTAGGGAGGAGGATGCTGTGCCCCCCGCGGGGCGCTCACGGGACTTTCTGCTCTTCGGCCCTTCACTGAACGTGGGAGCGCCCCGGCCCCGAGCCAAGGCTGCCGTCCGGCCCCTCTTCCCCCGGCATTCGCACGGGGACCCCTGGAACTGATGCGGGCTGCAGCAGCCTCAGAGGTCCAGCCGCTCCCCCCCCGCAGGGGCCGGCTCCTAGCAGCCTCCTCTTCTCACGACGGCATCTGGGTCTGTCATTGCCGCTGAGAAGCAGAGGAGGACTCCCGGACTTGTCGGTGTTCCCAGGGCTACTGGAATAATAGGGCTGACAGTGGTTCCTAACAAAGGGCAGTGCCACCCCTGTGATCGGTGTCACCAGCTGAGCTGATATAAAAGAAACAGAGGATGCTTGCTGTCTGTGGGGAGCTGCTGGTGTGCCCTCTCCTGGCTGCTGAGGCAGACAAGCTGTTGGGCATTGATTATCTCTCTGCTAACTTTTAATTCCAGCCAGGGCAGGCAATCTTCACAATTCCAGTTAAAAGGTACTTGTGGTGGCAGTGAGCAGTCATGAATTTGTCTCACCTAAACAACAGAGCTGAGAGCCACTTTAAAGTATCAGAGGTGCATGAACTGGAGACAGTGGGGAAGAAAGCTTGGGACAATCCTGTTTACAATGGCTCTCCCTCTACCTCCTTGAAAATTCAAACCATCTACAACCCCAAGTCTATCCTGGAGAATCCCTACGAGAATTTTGAAGAAGTTGGGGATCCATTGCCCTGCCAGGAAGAACAGAGCAAAGCTGTGAATGGGAAGACAAGTCCTTTCCTTAAGGGCTGCTTCTACATCTTCAGAGGCATCCGAGGTAAGTCTCTGACATCTCATTAGAAGTGACTTATTAGCCCTCAGAGCAATGGTGTGGGAAGGAGGGGAGGAAGAGAAGGGATGCAGAAGGTAGAAGCCTCAGAGGGTCTGTGTAACCCAGGGACATGTTCAACATGCAGTAGCATTACTCTAGAGATCATCTTTGTCTGACCTGAAAGGAGCCTCCTTGTTCTGTGTGCCTTGCTATAGCTTCATGGTCTGCCCTGTCACCTTTACTACAAGGCCAGAGACTCAGTGGTGTGCTCAAAGTCATGCAGTGAATCTGGTTGGCAGAGCTTGGGGCAGAGCTTAGGTGCTCTGAATCCCCAGGAGCCCTCACTGTGGTGGTGAGACTATTCTGTCTTTGTGTGCATTTTCTAGATAGAGTGGTACTGGCCCCTGTGCTACAGCAGCTTAAGAACTGATAGACATATCTACCAGAGAAAATTCAGCACTGTCAGGACTGAAATGTAGGGGATCACAGCAACGTATCAAATAATGCTTTGCTTGAAGATAGCTGAAAGAAAGAGGTGCTGTTTTCCAGTTTAAAAGACAAAGGGGAATTAAATATTGTGTAGGTTTATTCAGAGGCAAACAAAACCCTGGAGGCAAGATAAGTCTCCTGTCAGGATACAATCCTGAGTAAGGGCATTATTTGAACAGGTTCTTACAAAAGGCATAAAATCCTAATAATTTAAAAACAGGGAAGATAAAGCAAAAAAATTACAAAAAACCACCAACATTTTCTTGCCATTGTGTCTTTTTTTCCTCACTTGGAAGGCAAGAACCTTTCTCAGAGCTGCACCCTCTTACAGTACGAGGGAGTGAATAAGAGTATAGCTTGGCCCTGAATTGCACAGCCCCTCTGCGAACCATACCTTTATCATTGCCATTACAGTCTAACGCTACAAATTCTCATGGAATTCAGAGCAGAGGCTTTAGAGATTTCTCCTGGCCAAGGAACAGTGCTGAGTGGATTTGGTAGCTAATTACAGACTACTCTTAGGCAATCATTTACCTGGTTTATTCTGAAATGCTTTCTTCTAGGCATTGTTTGAGGCTTGAAATGGAAAAACATATCCATACTTGAACATCAAATTTCCATTTGTGAGCTGCCAGAGTTGAATTTGGACTATACAAATGATGATAACTGTCAGGATATCACAGCATTTTCTTCTTCTGACTGTTGCAGCAGTGTGTCTTGCCACTAAGGGTGGTATTAAGGGCTGTAGGAAATACCAAAGCTGGGAATCCAAAAGCCAGTGCAGACAGACCAAAATCTCTTTGAGTCTCACAGAAATGGGGACATCTTCCTTCAAGAATTTGCTTCCTTCCTTTGCATCTTTACTAGGTGCCCTTCATTTTTCATTGCCTCTCCATTGCTGGCTTTCCCCCTTCCCTTTCCATTTAATCACCTTGGCGTCTCACATGGAAAACAGAAGTAGTACATATAAGTCAGTTGGACAACAACAGTTTGAGGGGTTGGTTTTTTTGCTTAAAAACATTTCCTGGGATTACACGTCCATAACTAGTGGTAATTGGATTTTTTAGCTTTCATCTTGTTCTCATCAGCTACTGTGCTGGGTTAGTAATGAGTAGCTGCTGCTCCTAGTGCCACTGCTCAAGACCATTCCTCTCTAAGCAGTGTCCAAGCAGCTCTGTGTCCTGGTTCCTGCCTGCCTCCTGCCACCTCAGGTGTTTCATGGCCAGCCTATGGACAGGCTTTGCTGGGTACCTGGTGGCTGATGAGGGACACCCAGATTCCCACTGCCTTTGGAAGAGGATCTCCAGCTGTACCTGAGACTGTGAGCTAGTCACTCATCTGCATTGCAAATCTGGCGTAAAAGCACACTCAGAAGATAATACAGGTGTTGCCAGTAATTCTTATCAGTCACTTGTTGCTATCAGGAAGGTGACACTGATTAATTAATTGCATTCATAGCCTGTTTTCTAGATACTTCTCTTTTTTCTTTGCTCAGCTGTGTGAGTGCTAGATGGTCATTCAAGGTGCCGTAAGGAAGACTGGATGTATTCTAGCCTTGAGTCCTTCTACTCCAAATGTCATGTCCAAAACAGCTGCATCCCCAAGGGGGTAGGTGATGCCAAAGGAGACACAGATGGGGACATGCTTCATGTATCAGGTGACAGATTTCCCTGCATATTTTCTAAAGACATAGCTGAAAATAAACCTCAGCTGATACAGGATTACAGCTACTGGATGCAATCTGAAATGAGTGGAGCAGCCTCATGGTCCTCCAGATATCATTTTGGGCAAGTCTCTGAACCAAGTTCTCAAGGATATTTGAGTGCTGTTGAATTTAGGTGTTCCTGAGTACACTTCTGTTCTCAAAATAAAGAAGGTCTGTGCCTTTGCTCCCCATTTATGGATAGTAGGGGTTCCCTGCTCATGGGAAAAAAACCAAAATGAACTTGTTAAAAGATTGTGATGTAGGCATCTCTGAGGATGAAGGTGGTCATTTAAAAGTGACCTGAAGAGATGGGCAAATTGTTCTCCCTTGTTTTTCTCCATTGTGAAGATTCCTGTAGATCACAGGATACTTTCCCCTCCCCAGGAGTTAATCCAGATCATCTCCAGGCTGTCATTTCTCTTCTGGTCCAGAACAGTGACAGCAGACGCTGCAACAGCCACTATGGTACTTGATGGTGCAAAAAGCTCTCTAATCTCTTGAGATGCCAAAGAGCTATCAAAATGACAGGATAAATGCTAGAATACTTTTGCTTACTCCAGAGAAAAAAAGAAGTTTGTCATCTGCCAGAGATGACTTCAAATGTGAGGCCTTTGATCAGCTTTGATCCTGATTTGCAGGAAGATGGTTATTGCATCCTACTGGGGATAAGGAATCAGGCTGAGCTCTCCAGGAACTGCAGAAAGCAGCAAGACTATGGCTGTTATTGACATGGCTTTCATCACTAGGCTTTCAATTGAAAGTTTTTATGCCTTTCAACTTCAGGAGCATTCCAGAAATCACAACAGAAAGCCATTACAAAAAGAACAAACAAGTACACTAATGGTATTGGGTGGTTCATCAAACCCAAAATATCAAGGCTCCTTTTAAAGGAGGCATTTCTCTCTTATTGACAACCCTGGTGACATTTAATGAGTTATGTGAAGAAAGAGGATCTTTAGCTGCTGCAGTTGGTGTATTGGATTCAGCTAAGTTCCATTGTTAGATGTCCTGAAGATAATTTGGCTCTAAATGTTATGCTGAAAATGTTGAGTTGTGTTATTTGATTGAGTCTTATGACCAACAAGAAAACTGGAAGACTTTTTAGGTAATCAAAAGACAAATATTTGGGGCCTAATGGTTCAATATACACTAAAAGGAGTAATAGCTCCTAAAACTAACTGTTGCAAAGCTAACACCAGATGCAGTTCTGCTACAGAAGACCTCTCAGAAGATCAGCTGCTGGCACATGGGTTACTGAGATGAAATATTATGGTTTCAAGAGCATTTGTAACAAAGACTGAATTTCTGCAAAGAATAAGCTGAAAAACAGTCAGGAAGAGATCAGGCTGTAATGAACACAAACAGAAAACTAAAGAGTGGTTTAGCAAAATAAAGACCCCATATATTTCAGTATTGGTTAGCCACAAATATTTTATTCAGGCTGGAATGGTTCTTCTTAGGGGTATTTAGCACAATTTTATAGGTCAAATTTTGAAATGAAAAGTGACTTGGCCTTGTAAAGCCACAAAACTTCAACTCCCAACAGCATTCTTTTGGAACAGGACTACAGCTCCTTGCGTGGCCCCTGAGAATGGCCATGAAAACTCTACAGTCCTTTCTCTATACCCAACAGGTCTGTGGGGCACTACGCTGACTGAGAACACAGCTGAAAACAGGGAGCTTTATGTGAAGACCACCCTGCGAGAGCTGCTGGTCTATGTTATGTTCTTGGTGGACATCTGTCTATGTAAGTAGCTCTCATAGTTCATAGGCATTATTTCTGTGTACAGCGTGAAGGGAATAATGTAAGATTTTATTCCTAGTCTTCCTTGCTCTGCTGTGTTACATTTGTTGTATGGGCACTCACAGCAACAAGAAGTTGTCATTAACCTATAGAGTAGCTGCTGCACACAGAAGTAAAATTACTGAATGCTAGCTGTTGTTGGTTAGACTGCTTCACATTATCAGTTCTAGGCATTGACCCAACAGCCCTGGGAGAATCTGCCCAGGGTCTTTTCTCAGTTTCACAGCAAATGTTCAAGACCCAGAGAGCAGCTCTAGAAACTTCCTGGTATCAAAGACACAATCCAGAGAGATTTTTCCCTCTGAGTCTGGATGGGTGGCTGAGGTGATAAAGCAGATGGCAGCTCACCCGGTTGTTCTTGGTGAATGTAATGTGTCCCCGTAGTGAATGCTGATGCTAATATGGACTTTGTGTAGGTAGGACAATGGCTGTTTGGTTTTGCAAAGGTTCAGTCGTTATCACAAATGAGCACCTGTGGCATGGGACAGTGAAGAGGGTTGTATTTCATGGGCCCTGTGGCAGGAGAGATGGACAGACAATACCACCTGAGTTACTATCACGCTGGCCCAGGGAGTCAGTGCTTCAGTCACAACAGAACCAAGACATGCACACAGACGTAGGTGTTGTCACACACTGACTCATCCAGGAGGTGTGGGGGGGCATGTCTTGAATGTCAGGTGCTTTATTCTCCTGGTGTCCTTTCAAGAGTAGGACATGTTCTCAGTGATCACCATGATGGATGTTTTCCTGAAGGAAGGAGCACTGGAGAGTTGAAACAACAGGCTTGTGAAAGTTAGAGCCTGCTCCTCTTGGGGTTTCTTGGTTGATGAAATCTTACCTGGAGCTTTTTTCACTCAGGAAAATAGGGTGGTCTTTGTGCTTTCATGATTTCACATCAGAAATTAAAAATATGCATCATGGACTTTGTTGTGAGAATTAAAATTTTTTCAGAAATTTTGTCTGAGAATGGAAACTGTTACCCAGGATGTTCAGTTGTATCCTCCAATGGTCTTCTCTCACTACTTAATTCTTATAAATATCGGTCAGTCTGACCATTTACACTCTGGAACACAGAGCAGATAAGTTTGTGAATCCCTAAGAAAGCAGAAAGTCCTAAAATTTCTTCTCTTGTGCCTTGTTCAGCTTACTTGTGAAAATGTAAGATACATAGAAAGTGAATATAAAAATACATTTATATCAGGCTCAAATATTCAGGTATAAGGAAGGACCCTCCTCTTGTTCCCTTAGTGACATATGGAATGACAAGTTCCAATGCCTATTACTACACCAAAGTGATGTCTGAGCTCTTCCTGCAGACCTCTGCAGATGGCCGTGTCTCCTTCCAGTCCATCGGCAGCATGGCTGACTTCTGGGTGGTGAGTACAAATCTGGCCTGCCATGGGGAACCCTGAAACTCAGCTAGACTGGGATATTCAGTTCCCTCTGAAGTACTACCTAGTGATTTCAGCAAGACATTTTGCTGCCACAAGCTTTTGCCAGCTCCTAGCAATAGTTACAGTAACATTTGCATGCAAAATATTCACTGAATAAAGGTGTAATTTATCCCTGAGCACTGTGTCCAGAACACTGGCTAGGCTAAGTGTTTGTGTGTGCCCAGAAGAGTCCACTTTCCACTAAAACAGGCAGGACATAACAAAATAATTTTGGTGATATGAGCATCAGCTCATTGCACAGATAGGAAGTACTGGCCCAGAGAAGCCAAGGCATTTACTTCAGGTTTCCCTGAGGTACAAGTAGCTTTGAATCCTACAGCTCAACATCTTCAGGCTAGTGTCTCAGTAATAGCCTATGTCTGTTTTCATGGCATTTTGAGAACATCAAAATTAACCTGTCTGTAATTCATGCCTGGGCTCATCTAATCTATAGATTCTTTAGGAAGAAGCTGGATTAAAATTTGCAGTGACTTTTATCAAAGAGAATAAAGAAGGGTAAAAGCATCTGACGTATTTCTGTCAAAGAATGGGTGAAGGAATAATGAGAGCCACAGTGAAGGCCATTGAGTTATTGCACCCACTTATCTCTGACAGCCAGAAATTATTTGTTAATTAGATTTGTCTTTTTCTGTCGTATTAAAACACTCCAGCAAACAATGGCACTATTGTTTCTCCCCCACTGTTTCCAGGACACTGGCACACGCACTTTTCATCATTCACAACTGGTGCCAAGGCAATTCCTTGAGACTTGTGCTGACTGAAGTAGAAGAGACAAAGAGACTTGTAGGGCACTTGTCTCTTCATTAGCCATAGAAGGTGCTGCAAACACATTACAGTCCTGTGAGAAACCAACAGTGACCCTGCTGCCCAGCATTCTTCCTCTACCACCAGCCCTGGTCTTTCTTCTCTTTAACATACATCCAACACAAATTTCTACTGCTTTCCATCCTGGGGAGCAGAGAGGGGTGGGTCAGGTCTTACTGCCTCAATCAGACTAAAAAATTTCCTCTGGTGCGTGAGCTTTGCAGGAGTTGTTCTCCTCTCCCTCCTTTGCAGTATGCACAAGGTCCCCTGCTGGATAATCTTTACTGGACAAAGTGGTACAACAACAAGTCCCTGGCAGGGCACAGCTCCCAGTCATACATCTATTATGAGAACTTGCTGCTGGGTGTCCCCCGCATGAGACAGCTGAAGGTGAAGAACAACTCCTGCGTGGTCCATCAGGACTTCAAGGAGGAAATCTCCAGCTGCTATGATGTATACTCCGAAGAAAAGGAGGAAAGGGTCTCCTTTGGGCTCATCAATGGAACAGCGTAAGTACATCTAATCCAAATTAGTCTCTTCTAGTTCAAATAAGAACTGCTGAGCTGCAGGATGCCAGGGGTGAGAGTCTCACATAAGGCTGGAATTTCCCTTGCAGTCAGAGGCAGCAAGTCCTTTTTATCTATCAATAAGGTTGAGTATCTCTTTGTGGAAGAAGCACAACAGAAGGAGTGGCACAAGAGAATGAGTTTTCATGTTGGGAAAGCTGTAAAAAATCCAGTGGAAAATTAGGAAGAAGAAGTTGTTGCCTATTTTCAAGAGAGTGAGGATAAATAAAAATCTTTGGGACCAGATCCATCAAATGGCAAGCTGGCATTCAGCTGGCAAGTTACTGTTTGCTTTCCTCTGGGATTTCAGAAGCCAGAGAAAAGGGTCCCTTTCATCTTGACAACCTATTTCTCTATAACAGTGTAAGGTAGCTGCAGTTTAATGACTCTGCTCACTGCATAAGTCTTGACCCATGAATGAGAAGCTATTATTCATTAGGAAATATAAGCACAAGATCATTATAAGCAGATGGTTGGTTGTGATGTGGTAGAAGGCAATGGAGTGGATCCTGAGAGATGAAAACAAGACCAATATAGACAAAAAACCTCTGAATTTTCCCTCCATAGTATTGCAAATCATGTCATGTCACTGCTGGGAAGCACTAAACCTGAAAACTAACAATAATGGAGATATTGTGTGGGGTCAGATCTGGAATAGGAATTAAGTGCCAATTCTTTAATTAAAAACTGCTCTGCCCCTTGAAGATATAGACTAATTTCTCCTGGGTGCAAAGCCTGGGCCAGTGAAGCCTTTCTTTGTGGCTTGTCTGTTGCAGGTGGAGGTACCATTCTGAGGAGGAGCTGGGTGGTTCATCTCACTGGGGAAAACTAACCAGTTACAGTGGGGGAGGATACTACATAGACCTCAAGATGACCAGAGAAGAGAGTGCTGAAGCCCTGCAAGTCTTGAAGGAGAAACTGTGGCTGGATCGGGGAACACGAGTGGTCTTCATTGATTTCTCTGTGTATAATGCAAATATCAATCTGTTCTGTGTTCTGAGGTAAGCTGAGTCACGACAAAAATTCTTTAGCCTCTTGCATCTTCCTCAATGCTACTGTTTCTTAAAATGCAAATATTTTATTATGGTCCACCAGTGGGGTGGGCCTGAGTGATGTCAGTAGAAATTGTATGGATTAGTGAGAAGTCTTGCTCTTCCTGAAATAACCAGTCACACTTCTCATCACCTTTCACTCTTTTCTATCAGAGGCAGTGAAGCAGCAGAGATACGGCTGCATAAACATTTGTACAACTCTTACACTCATGGTCTGGTGGATAGCTCATGCTCAGGTTTGATGCCTCTCAAATTTATGTCTGAGCTTCTGTCCCCTAGTTTGTAATTGTTTCCTTGTCCCTTTCAAGGTTAGTGGTTGAGTTTCCAGCCACTGGTGGTGCCATTCCCTCCTGGCAGATCCGGACAGTGAAGCTTATACGATATGTCAGCGCATGGGACTTCTTCGTTGTTGCCTGTGAAATTGTATTCTGTGTCTTTATCTTCTACTACGTGGTGGAAGAGGTTTTGGAGCTCCGTATCCACAAGCTTCGGTACTTCACAAGCATCTGGAACATCCTGGATGTGGTTGTCATTCTGGTGAGGATCCTTGCACACTTTTTGGGGGGAGAAATGTCAGAGAGGTATAAGAGCCAAAATAAATGAAGAAATGTGGAAATTAGTCTAGATAAGACAAGAGCTGGCACGTGTTTTGCTCTAATACTAAAATGAACTGCAGAGTAAATGGACACACACTCTTGTGTCTGGAAGAAGCACTAGGAGAAAATTCTTTCTTAGAGATGCCAAAGAGACTGTGAAGTCAGGGCATCATTCAGCACATCAAGACTGTATTTCCATAGCCCACCATTAGACTGCAGCTCTGAAGTGGGATTCCAATGAGTTCTGTGACATTTGAGTTTCCAGGGAAGGCATAGGAACAGTGGTCACTGCAGACTATTCCTCTTTGCAGCTCTCCATTGTCGCTATTGGGTTTCACATCTTTCGCACCACTGAGGTGAACAGGCTGCTGGGAGAGCTGCTGAAACACCCCAACACCTATGCAGACTTTGAGTTCCTGGCATTCTGGCAGACACAGTACAACAATATGAATGCAGTCAACTTATTCTTTGCCTGGATCAAGGTATTGTAGGGGGTGTGGGAGGTGCCTGGTCTCCAATCAGGCCTCTTCTTCTGGATAGCTTGAGGGTAGTCTCTTATATCCCTCTGAGTAAATGAGTGTAACATCTATAGAACAGAGGACTTTCCTCAAAGTCATATGCTCTGTTTTGCAGTAAATCTGGGCAACTTTTCACCTTGCATTCCAAGGTCAGTTATTTGGAGATAACAGTCAGGGATATGAGCTCAGACACTGTGGTGTAAAAGTGGTTTTAGAAAATCCTGAGTGCCATGTAACTTTGTCCATCCTGTACTATTTTGGTATTCTTGAGGATAATCTTGCAAACCATGGGGTTTTTTTTCATGATGGCCACTCAAGAGCTGGAAATGACTCATCTGTTGACATGGACTTTGCATTTCAACTAAAGCATCTTGGTGTGGTGGAAAGCCAGCAAGGGACTCCTCATTAGCCTTAAGACATTTGTCCTTCTAGCAGTCCCTGTTTATATTTTCCTTTGACAGAGGGAACAGCCATACATTTATGAACCCAGAGGAGGATGGTGGCACACCTGGGACAAATATCCTGAAGACTAAGCCACCATTCCCTAGCCAACTTTCTCCTCAGTACTTTGGTCCTATAGTGAGCCTCTTGTCTTAGTAAGCATGTGCATACATGAAAGAGACTGACCTAGCTGATGGTTTGGCCTAACTTTGTCCCCATTCTTCCATCCTGCAGATATTCAAGTACATTAGCTTTAACAAAACAATGACCCAGCTCTCCTCCACACTGGCACGTTGTGCCAAGGACATCCTGGGCTTTGCCATTATGTTCTTCATTGTCTTCTTTGCCTATGCCCAGCTGGGTTACCTTCTTTTTGGGACACAAGTGGAAAACTTCAGTACCTTTGTTAAATGCATGTAAGTGTGTAAGTTAGTACCATGTTTCCATGATCTTATCAAAATAATTTAAACTGTTTTTCACACTTCCTGCCAGCTGCAAATCTCAGTGTCAATCAGACACCTGTCATATCTCATTGTAATAAAGCCACGATGGTTAATAAGTTGCTCACAGCCTTCTGGCTGTGACATCTTCATGGACAAAGATCACAATGAGAAAAATGAGGGCTATAGGGCAGATTTCTGTTTGACTGGTGTTTATCAGTCAGGACAAGAGATATGGTGGACATTGGAAAGGATATCTGTTTCCAGAGAAGACTTAAACTTTCTTCATTATAGGGGCCATGAACTACAAAAGTTTGAAGAGCACTGTCCAGTTCTAAAATCCCTCCAGAGTCTCACAAACTCTCTAGCAAGAGATGCCTTTGTTGAGTCAAATGCCCTTAATGAGGAAAATTCAGGTTGTTTTGGTTCTGATTCCTGTTAATACCAAAACACATTTTGGACAACCTGAATTTGTGTGGAAACCATGTTTTATTTTCCTCTGACTCTAACCAGATCAGCTCAGTTCACCCCTGAAATACTATGGATACATTTAACTCTCCACTCTGGAATGACTTAGACCCTGCTCTGGTTTGTGCCCGTGCCCATCTGGGCTGCAGGAAGGTTCAGGTTCACCTCAGGACTGTTTGAGGATGTAGGATAAGTGCATGTACCTTTGTGTGACCCTGTGCTCTTTCTTTCTCCCAGTTTCACCCAGTTTCGGATCATTCTTGGTGATTTTGACTACAATTCCATTGACAATGCCAACAGGGTCCTTGGGCCTATTTACTTTGTCACCTATGTGTTCTTTGTTTTCTTTGTGCTCCTGGTAAGCAACAAAGTCCTCCCTGTCCCTGTATTGAGAGCAGTGTTTGAGAGACCCCTCCTGACAATCCCTGGGTAAGGTGCAGTGCAAATGCTTAGAAAAGGAGTTTCTGTTTGCAGTGCAAATAGCCCACAGTAGGCAAAGAATGTGTTACTACAATTGGGGATTTGATTATTAGGGTGATTAAGGGCCAACATCTGTTAGGGTGAAGAATGAAACTTACTCGCTTCCTAGGCAATGGATGCAAAAGGATGCTCATAATAACCAGGTTAAACACCCAGTGTCAGGAGTCCAAATGTAACCTAAGACTTTGCAACAGAAGCCACCAAAGGTAGTATTTGATGTGGGAACAAATGTACTTTCAGCCACTGCTTTAACTGCAAAAACTTAAGAAAGCACGGTGTGGCTGAAGCAGGCCTTCTCTTCACCCTCTTTAATTTTCTCAAGAGATACCCCATGGGGAAACAGCTCCTTGTTTAACTAAGTCCTGCACATCTGTGTCTGTTTCTTGCTGCTCCCGCTGTTGGAGCAGGCAAGATGTCTCGTGCATATTCATCTCACTTCTTCACCTTTTTCCAGAACATGTTTCTGGCCATCATCAATGACACCTACTCAGAAGTCAAGGAGGAGCTTTCGAGCCAGAAGGATGAGCTGCAGCTCTCTGACATCTTGAAACAGGTAATGAATAGTGAAAGCCATGCTGCTTTCTAGCTAAATCATGCAGCATTTTTTTTGGAAGTCCCTGACCTAACTGGAATTTACTACAGAGAAACAACTCCAGACACCCCTTCTTTGTGTGCCAAGTCATGGTTCCTTTCTGAGATAAATCAAGCTCCCAGACCCTTTGGCAATGAGAAGATGAGCAAGCAGGTCTTGGGGGAATCCTGTTACTTGATGTAGTGTTTCTGAGAGACTTTTCTTCCCAGGACGGTCTCTACACAAAGTCCTTCATAGAATGTACTTTGATCAATAACATGGCAAGCCTTACTTTGCTAAGCTGAGCCTGTTACAATGGCACAAGTCTAGCAGGTTAAATCTGGCTTTCCCGTGGGCAAATTCCAGAAAAGTTCCTGGAAGGTCACAATTCTGCTGTGGGACCAATATTGTGGAAAGAATAGTATTTGAGACATTATCTTGAACAGTGGATGTGCTGAGAAATCAGAATGACACCAACACGCTAACCCTCTGCTTTTCTTGTCTCAATTCTTCCTTTATCTGAAGGCATGATTCTAGTTTAGAGATGAGGTTCATACAGCAGTGTTTTATTTCTGCTTGTGGAAAGCTTAAAAACTGCTGGTATTACTCAGCATATGCTCACCTGCATTGCATTGCCTGCTCTGCTCTACTTTTCACTCTTCCATGTTCATGGATCTGTGTCTGTGTCTTTGGTAACAGAGCTACAAGCGGACACTCACGAGGCTGAAGCTGAAGAAGGAGCAGATTTCTGATGTGCAGAAAGCCCTGCAGAGTGGAACGAAACAACTGGACTTTGAAGAATTCAAGAACAGCTTGAAGGAGTAAGTGAGTCAGTCTGAGAGATGCCCACTTAGTCCTTTCTCTTAGTAATACAGGTAATTTAAATTTTCTGCTTTTCAAGACAAGGAGAGCAGTTAGCTCAGATCTGGGCAATTTAAGACTCAAAAAGAAAAAAAGTATCTTTCCTCAAATATTTAATCTCCTGTTCTAAATAGGTTTGTTTAACTATCTCTTGCCCATTTGGGATGTTTAGGTTTGCCACCGGCAAGGGGAAATAGTATGCTGATTTCAAAATTCCCACTCTTGATAGAGCTTAACAGTGTAATTCCATGCTTTGAGCTTTCTCTTTGTATTCTTTGCAGACTGGGCCATGCAGACCATGAGATCACAGCAGCTTTCTCCAGATTTGACAAAGATGGCAATCACATCCTTGATGAAGAGGAGCAACAGCAGATGAAGCGTGACCTAGAGGCAAAAAGGGTAAAAAAAGGGCAAGGAAAAAATCTTATGTTTGGTAGATATCACTCCAAGGTAGCCTCAGGAATCTTTGAGTTTATGGTATAAACTAAGCAGGCAAGTAAAATACAGTTCCAACTCTACCTGGAAACAGCTGAGTATATTGCTGCCTGCGAAGCTCTCTATTATTCACAGTAAAGCTGACCACAGAGTCAGTATCCATATTTGCAGGAGTTTCTTTGTTTTCCAGGTTGCTCTGAATACAGAGATTGAAATTTTGGGGAAATCCTATGGTGACAACAACCTAGATGAGAATGTGACCTACATGGAAGCAAAGAATAACCACACCAATCAGGCCATCTGGGTCTCCAAAGAAGAGTTCCAAATGTATGTTTGTGCTGTCAGTAGTGTGACCCCCCTGCAAATGAGGGATCTTATTTCCTGCTGCTTCCTTCCCTGATGTAACCCTTAACAGTGGTGCTGAGCAGTTTCAGTAAGATCTTGTCTCTTTGATCTTGCACGTCTGTAAATAAGCAGGTAACTGGTACAGTTCTAGTTATGTAGTTTGCTCATTCCTGTAAAAGATTGAGTTAAGAAATTTTGCTTTCTGCCTCTTAAATAACCTCTGAAGCTGTTATCTGGCAACAGGCAACATGCTGTCATGTTTCAGGTCAGAAGGTGGCCCAGATAACTGGGCCAGGGAAAACTGATACCTTTACAGAAGGTCCTGTAGCAATAAATATCCTTGATTTATAGCCTAGTTGGCCTTTATCCTCCAGGCCCAAGAATGACACTTGGCTATTTCTTCCATAGGAGAAGCATGGGATAAATACAGCACAGAGAATCAGGATATCCTGATTCTGCTACTGAGAAACACTGAGCAAACCACATAGGGCCATATCAAAGGAGAGGCAGGTGAAATATTTAATAATGGAATTATACTGCATCTGGGCTGGGACCCATCCTAAGCAGAACTCTCATTACAGATGAAAACACAGTGCAGCAGGGAGTTATGTCATCAGTGGGTATGAATCAGTTATCTGATGGGGAGCTTTCACTTCTATTTCAGGTCTCTGGGACATGTCTGCTGCAAATGCTACTAATCATCACAAGAAAAAGCTTACAAATGCTCTCCATGTTTCCTCCAGCCTCCTGCATCGTGTGCTGCAGCTGGAACAGTCCATAAACAGCATTGGCTCCAAGATTGATGCTGTGGTGAACAAGCTCGATGTGCCAGAAAGAAAAGAGCTGAAGAGGAGGGATCTGTTGGGCAAACCATTGGGTGATGTTATCAAGGTTGGTAGCCCTCCACCATGCATTTGAACCAGCTTCAGAGCAGGTGACCAGCCCTGCTGGGTGAAAGGGCCTGGCATCATCTTTGATTTCCCAGTCCTCATTGACATAAGGCAAAAAGGCTTGGGCAGGGCAGGGTCAGCATTTTGTATCATCAAGCCTTTTCTGTTCAAGCAAAATGACACAAAACCTCTTGCTTTCATGTCCTCTCAGTTAACCATGGTACCTTTAAACACACCTTCTGACTCCTTTGAGGCCAACTTCAATCCTGTGGCAGTGGATAAAATTTGCCTGTCTTCAGCTGCTTTATAACTGCTCATCCTCAGACATTCAAATGATCAAACTGTCCTTTCCAGCAAGAGCAGCTCATGACTGTTGTGGACTGTGATCCTAACATCTTGCCTGTGGGTTATTCATCACACATGGGGTGGAAGCTGTGTGCTTATAGCATCTCACTGCAGAATTCTAACTTTTGCCAAAGACTGCCCATATTGAGTTAACCAGTGTATTTTGGGTCTTCAGCTTTAAAGTCAAAGGCAGCAAGGCATGTAGGACCCATGTCACTACTTCATGTTTTTGTGACTTCAATAATGAGAATAGCTGAACAGCACAAAGTGACCTAGCAGAGTCAGAAGGAAGCCTCCCTTTTACTGAGTAGTCTCATGATCCCTTCCTATCTGAAAGAGTGTTTTGGGAGGTCCTCCTTTTCATGTGAACGTGCCCAAATCTTATGCAAGTGTTTGTTTGCAGATTTGCTTTGCCACAGCATTTCTGTGAATGTGCTTGTAAAGGATGAAGAGGGAGGAATCTTTCCCTGTTTGTCTGAAGCTTGAATGTGCATCCATCAGTGTATTGCAGCAAACAGTGTATTGGATCTCTAACAGACAGGCAGGCTTGTTCTAATTTCTGAAAGAATGTGGGAAGATATTTTAGTATCATGCACACTTTGCCTCTTTCCTGGAGTGTTGCTAGACTTCTTGGTAGCTTGCTGACATTTCAGGTCACACTTTCTTCTTGTTCACAGGAAGAAGCCAGTCAGGAAGAGCTGCAGCCCCAGAGCCTAGACCAGCTGGGGAAAGAAAAAGCAGAAATCTGGGGGATGGAACACACACAGATAAACAACTTGGGTGGCAACTCTTCTCAAAACGAGGTCTATCACATCTTGCCCAAGTCAAGTGTACTGAGATCTCAGGTGCCCGAGAACCTGTAGCCACAATCTGATGGGCACTTCTACAGCAGTGCTCAACAGCCCAGTGCTCCCAGTCTGGCTGCCGTGGTACCAAGTCACTGTCAGCTGTTCCCCCACTGTTAGGATAATCCAGACAGCTGGACGCAGACACCACTGTTGCCAGGAACTCTTAATGTGAAAAATCAGGGGTACTCTTCTCCAGTGTATCATGTCACAGAGCTAGAACTTCTGCCCCTCTTCACCTTCTCCCCTGCCCCCATATCTTGGGGAGAGATGGAATTTGGAGCTAGGTGATGTATTAGATTTCTGCCTCAGAACAGGCTGGCACAATGTCTTTTATTTAGCCTTCCCCAAAAAGTAGGGACCCCAAAACTCTAAACATTTGTGTCCAGAGTGGCATATTGCAACTTGTTCCCAACACACGATGGTCTGCAGGAAAAAGATGTGGCTGTCATGTAAAGAAAGCAGAATATAATCACTAGTGTGAAATAGAAGAAATGTAGTTGTTTCTGCCTGGTTACAGCCAGTTTTGTTCTGTTGTAATTTGTTCCCATATTACCTTGGTAACCCTCTCTGTGCCTTAGATTCAGGAGCTGAGGAAAGAGGTTACCAGTGTGTAACTCTGGATAACCACAATGAGAGTTGACTGCCAGTGTAACTGGGAGAAGGTCTGAAATATTCTAGAATGAAAAGCTGTTGGTACTGGTGGAGTCCTAGGTCTGCATGTTGGGGAACAAACTTCTGGTTATATGATTTCTAACACAGCTGTTGACACTAAGAAATCTTTGCCATTCCTTTTCACACTCCTTAAATTGCATTTCAAGGTTCTTGCACCTTGAAAGTGAAGTTTGATGCTGCTTCTTTTTGTCAAGAAAACAAATTTTCAGTTGTGGTTGCTGACATCATTTGCATTGAAGAATATTGTGAAAATGAGATGAATACCAGTTTTTCAACCACATGCAAAACACTTCTTTTCCAATCATTCTTCTGTTTGCTGAGGTTCCTCTTTCCTTGTAATTGTTGCAGACTACTGCTGCTATTACAGGGCCACTGTAAATATATTTCAAATACTTTAATCACTGATATTCTGCAATAGTTAGCTGCAAATAGGCTGTGTAGGCTTAAAGCCAATAGAAATGTGAGCTGTACCAGACCACTGCTCACAGCTCTCATTAGTGCTACACAGTTTAGTGTGCTGTGCAGTGATAGGTTTAGTGGGGACCTTGTGCAGGGGCATCTTGTATTGCCACCTTTTTAAAGATGGCCATGTCACTGCATTCTGGGGAAAGCCTCTCTGGCAATGTCTGAAGGACCTCAGGATGAGCCCTGTCCTCATATGGCCCAGGTTTCAGGGCTGTGGCTGCCACAATATATTTTTACTAAATTGAGGCAGAGGTTTGTTCAACTGCAAGGGTCCAGCAGGAGCTGTAAGAAGGAGCTTGTTGCCTTGCCCACGGGGAGCTCAGATTTCAGACAGGAGCTGTGGAGGCAGGAACTGCAGGGTCTCATGACTCACTTCCCATCAGCAGCTGGTCCTGCTGTTGGGGACAAGACTTACCTGTGAGATATTGCCACAGTTCTTGACTCCCAGTTCCACTGAATTCAGAAGTGAGCAGAACTTCTTACTTTCAGCTTTTCTAGCTGAAATTAGAACAGTGGTGTTACTTACTTCCTCCTCCTCTCTGCATTGAAGCTATTATCTCATTCAGAAGTAAACCAGCCTACGTCAGGAGAAGTTCCTGAAAAAGGCTTTTTTATCTCCAAATTTTAATTAAACAGAAAATTCATATGCTAAATTGTAATTGAACAGAGGAGCTATGTGCTGTGTAATGGGCTCAAAGAGTGCACACAGCCCTTTGTAGTGTAGTTAACTCACCAGGTCTTCTGTGTGTTGAAAGGCACAGAGGAAGGTTCTTATAAATTAATTTTTAAGACCTTGTTTTAGATCCTGGCTCAAGAGCAGACTATGAGTACCAAGGTATAATTGCAAAGTAAAAAAAATAATTGCTATTCTTTTGAAGTCTCTGATAGAGTATCTGCCTTTCCATGGACTCAAATTACTGGATGAGGTTTTGAGTCTGTATTACTGCACAGCTATCAAATGTTTGGGATGCTGATCTGTGAGGAACTAAGTCTGGCACTTTGGGAGAGATCCAAGCAGCAACTGTCTGCTTCAGGTGGTTGAACCTGTGCCAGCTGTCAGTGTAAGATATGTTGCTGCCTGAGGCTGAGCTCCTTAACCTAGTAATAACTACTGTGAGGGTAACAGGATCCTTAAATCAGGTTCTGCCATGAAAATGAAGGTAAAACTTATCTGTAAAGCTTGGCTTTACAAAGCTTCAGATTTCTCACAAGGGAGAGTGTTGTTTAGCTGTTGTGTTCAACAGAGAAGGTGACTCAGGGCCTCCGTTTTTGCATTGCCAAGTGTTTCTGTTCCCCTTCTGAGCTGTGCCAAAGCCCAAGACCAGCCCCACTGAGGCAGAGATGCTGCAGCCACAGCAGCACAGTGTGAGGGCCCTGCATGTCACCACACACCAGAAGATAACCTCCACCCCCCTTCTCCTTTCTGCACAGGGACTCCCATAACTGTCAGGGAAGGCAGATGAAGGGCAGAGGTGTGACAGCTGAACTCAGATCCATGGGACAGTGACCAACAGCCTCAGGCAAGCAGCTCCCAGACACTGAGTCTGCTCTTTAGGGCAGCAGGAGGAACAAAACAGTGATGTTCATATGCAATTCTGCTCATGCCTGAAACTTGGGAAGCCAATTTTCCACTGCAAAGGGAGAGCTTGAGAGTTTCCACAGGGCCATTGCAGCTGGGAGAGATGTCTGCCTCTCACCCTGCCCGTCTCTGGTAATTGCAGGAGACTCTAGCCCAGCTTGCCAGGGCTCTCCCTTTCTCTCTAGCAAGAACAGCCTGGCAGCTTCCTCTCCCTTGGACTTGGGGGACAGCAGTCAGCCTGCTATGTTGAGGAGCCCTAAACCAGCTCTGGCTGGGATCAGACAAGAACTGCAGGCTATAGTGGTCTCCAGGTCAGCTTCTTTCCCTCTTCCTGGCAGAAAGAGCACTTCCCCCCTGTGCTGGAGTTTTAGCAGTGCTAGTGCTTCTCAGTGTAAAGCAACTTGTTACTGGCGTGTGCCTGTGCCTGTGCCTGCATTAATCTCTTCTCTCTTTCTTGTACCTCTTCATGCCACTGTGCCTTGTCTGTTCTTTGTCCATATTGTCATGCATATGATGTGTCCTAGAGTAGGGCAAGGAAATTACTTGTCCCCAGCATTTGCTTTTGTGTAACTGTCAATTATGTTTTCAAGGTGGTTGAGAAATAACAAATAGGCCAAATGGTAAGTTCATACAGCTTCTCTCTTCAGATATGTGTTGTCAGGCCTCCCATCAGGGGCTGGTATTACTTAGATGATATATGTCTGATGGGGAAAATAAAGTATTTTTTCCTCAAAAAAGGTGCATAGTTGTGTTTTGTTTCAGTCTGCAGAGCCTTCCACACTGTACTGTGCCAGCTGTGCCTCGAAGTGGTTAAAATCTTTGGGAAGAGCTTTGGGAAAGCATAAAGTGCTTTGAAGAGATATCACCAGTTATCACTGTTATTTATGTTGGCAGCCGCAGTGGATGTGGTCTGAGGCCCACTCTGGCAGTTGCTGTGTGTGCTCCTGACTTAGAGCCAGTGGGGAAGGAAGCAGTGTCCTGGCCATGATTTCAAAGTCCAAGTGAGGCACAGAGAGATGCATGGGTGTGTGCAGGGAAGGCCATGGCAGTGATGTCTGAGAGGAGGCTTGGGCATCTGGACACGAGCAGCCCCAACCAGCTGTGGCTACAAGCATGAAAAGCTCCTGGTAGTGTCTCTTTGCTGTCTTAACAATAAGCAAGCCTAACTTTTCATGATTAAAAGGAACACATAAATCCCCAGACACCTCACAAATACAGCCAACCTTCTAGGTACCTTATCAGCCTGTTTTGGTTTACCAGTAGATGTCAGTCAGCACTAGTCACAACCCTTTGCACCTAGAGCCCCTTCTCTTCCATTTTCGAAGGGGACCAGAAACAAATTTCTCATTTGTTTTACTGAGAGAAACTGAAATACAGAAAAATTCCTTTCTTGGTGGCAGAGAAAAGACAGAAGCAGAATCCATGGTTTCCAACAGGTAATTTATGATACTAGACTCTCACGCTTGAGTATTTGTTACCAGCTTTATCCATTTGGGCAGGTTATAATTCTCCCTACAACCCGTGAAAAGGGTTTGTACAGGTTTTTCTCATTTTTTTTAAATCTTGTGAAAAATTCTTAATGAGTGCTATTATTAGCCTGGAACTGCTGCTAACTGCTGCTAACTGCTGCTAACTGGTCAGTCTTGAGCACAGAAGGTTGTTAGGTGGAGGCTGCTCTGCCCCTGGTTTTTTTACAAACACACCCTAGCAGGAGGCATTTATAAAGAAAAGAGCAACAGAAAAGGGAACAACTATCAGTATTCAGAGTTTATCAGCAACTAGTGAAAAGGGAGGGGAGTAGCCAGCAGCACCTGATGATCTAGCTGATTACAAGCCTAGATGATGTGCCATCCTTTTGCTGGTCACAGAAACCCTAATTCTAGGCCTCTAAACATGAAAGCAAGGAGCTCTGGGAGTGGAGAGCAGTTAAAGTAGCAGGAATTTCAGTGAATGCCAGGTCCAGCCCCCATCCTGGGCTCAGAGGTTATGGGATATGATAACGTGAATGTGCCGGGTTTCGGAGAGCCGTGGCTCAATTCAGCGCTGGAGGAACGAAGGAGCCCTGCAGAGGTGGTAATGTCAGAGGTGGTAAATGGCAGGCGTAGCTCGGTGCCAGGCAGCCGCGCTGCACACACGCCAGGCACTCGGGCAGGGCACAGAAGGGTGCCGGCCCCGCGGGGCGCGGTGACAGAAAGCTCAGTCCTGGCTGCAGAGAGCCGGAGGAGGAGTGCAAAAGTTCACTTGACAAAACAATGTCTGTTCGGCGATGGGTCTCCAGCCTGAAGTCGGTCAGCTCTGCTGAGGCGTGCCACAGCAAGAGCCGTGTGCATGGCAGCAGCTGGGCTCTGCAGCGTGTCCCAGACACCTGCGGGGCTGCTGTTTCCTGGCCACTGCCCCACTCGTTACTCTGATGGGACACACTCACCTCTAGGGGCCGGAAGGCACAGCAGCCTAAGAAGTGACTGGGAAGCCACCCCAAGTGATCATTTCCACTGCTTTTAACAGTGGAGGACCTGTGAGGTCCCCTTCTGCATAAAGCATCAGAAATAACAGCACACGGTGAGCTCAGACAGAAAAACTCCGTATATGTGCACACACACACCTGCAGATGCCCTGGCCAAGACAAACACCGGGCAGTGGCTTCCCTGAAAAAGACAGCCAAATATACGCATGAGTTGGGACATAGTGGAACATAACCAGTGAGGCCAGATGGAAGGTGAGTAGAAAGAAGTCTGGCATAAGTAGCTTAGGAGTGTTCTGCTTTTTCCTGTGGCACTACTGGGTGAGTTGTGCAACCAAGTGCTTCTTTCTCTTTGTTCTCCTCTTTGTTACTGCCTTCATCTTCAAGACAAAAATCCAAACATTTAGTCAGGCTTTCTGTTTTGGGTTATCTTTGCTAACACTTGCTACCTGGTGATTCCCTGCTTTTCTTCCTCAGTTTACTCATTGATAAATGTGATTTTCCTGCAGACTGCATCAGAGCAGGGGACAGCTGAGATTTTTGAGTCTTGGCACTTTTTCTTTCACCTACTGTGATGCTTTGCCCTGTTTCATGGTACAGTAGTTCTCTGTCAAGGTGATATAGCACTGGTGGACCTCTAGGAAGGCACAAAAGAAGGGAAGAATATGGATGAGTCAGAGCTAGTTTCTTATCTCTCCTCCAGAATGCAAGCTGTCTGCTGTAATGGTATCTCACACTCTTGCTGTTGTGTAGGGTCCCTTGGGGGAAGAACACTTTCGGATTCTGGGTATACAGCACCTACTGCAAAAAAAAAAGTCTGAATGTGTTCAGGGCTGCCACAACGAATCCTAATGGCAGCAGCTCAGGCCTTGGGAGTGGATAAAAGTTAAACAGTTTTTAGGAATATCTCATAGGGCAGCCTGGACTTTGCTCCTGAGGAAGGAGGTGAAATGCCTATGTAACAATGTGTATGTCAACATTCACGTCTAGCGAGGGAACTGACCTCTGCAGAGCTGAGTTGGGACAGATAAAACACACTTTAATCCTGTTAGCCTCCTGCAGGCACTGAGGCCCTCAAAAGGGAAGCAGAAGGATGGAGTGCCCATTCCTGACTCACAAATAACAAGACAAACTGTACTTGAAGGAGTCCTGCTCAGGAGCTTGGGTTGAGTGTGGGAGAAAACTGTACAGGGGATTGTGTGTTGTGGCCCCAGTTTAGTGTGGTGTACTTCTTGGTCTGAAGTCCCAGGCTTTGTCCTAAAGGCTTGAGAATACTATAGGGGCAGTCACCTGGGAGAGGTGTCTCTCCCAGACCTGCTGGGCTAGAGAGGACAGGAGTGCTTTCTTTTGCCTTTGCAGGCTCCCGAACACATCGCTAACAGCAGTGAGTAGGAGCCATAAAAATCTGAGCTCATTTACTATGTCATCTTTTTAACTCCTGAAGAACTGCTATGGTGGTTTAGATGCACTAGGAACTTTATCTATTCCATCCTTGGCTGTTTACTTGCTTTTCCAGATAATACCTGTGTGTAATTCTGCTGATCCTATAGTTGAACTATTCATGATTTCTGTCAGATTGAAGCCTATGATATCTCAATGTAGTGCACTAGTTAAATACTGATTTCCTTTACTCTTAGATTTCCTTGAACCCTTTCTTATCTTTAACCAATTAAGGATTTAGTGCTACTATGAATTCAGATAATGGACTAAATGATTAACAAAACTTGACAGAGTCAGATTTCTTCTACATAATCTGCAAGTCTTGCAAAAGACAACTTCCCCAAGGCAAGAAGCACTCTAACCAAATAAGGGAGGCCAGTCAGCACTAGCTTTGACATGATGAGCAATCAGAGTAGGAAAAGCACGAGATTTTTTTTGTGCCTAGGGTGGTGAATTTGTAGATGCAGCAGATTCAGCACATGTACACATCTGTACAGGGTGTGTCTTTTGGAATGGTTTACTGGAGCTTTTGGAAAAGAAGAGCCCAGGAAGTATCACTCAAGCACCTTGCCTGATATTGCCATCTTCTGCACTGATCTCAGAGCTTTCTACAGTGAGCATTGGGATCTGTTATTGATGCATTCAGTAGAGAAGGCAATAGTACTAATCATTATACACTTCCTCCTGGACATATTTCTTATGCACTCTCTTGCTGGATCAAGTCCTGGAAATATTTTATGAGCTTTAAGAAATTCAGCAGTAGGTAGGATTAAAAAACACCCTGGATCCTCAGGTCAATGAGAGTAGCATCCTAAAGAAAGCAGTGGAGAAACAGCAGGACTCCTCAAAGGCTCACTTTCTGTTAGATCCCTTCCCCCAGGCCCAGGATGGTATCATGGTCCCTCCTGCTCTGCAACCCTGTAGTGGCAGCCAAATCAGAGGCTCAAGGCAGCAGGAGCTAAGGAGAAAGAGCAAAGATCTCAAACCTGTGCTAAAATCTGCATGAGATCTGAAACACGATGCAGGCTGTTCTTTCCTTGCTATCACAACATATCAGTTCAAAGCCTGTAGCATTATTTGCTTAATGTCACTCAGTAAAAGCACCAGGGCTTTGTACCTTGGTGCTTTCTAGGGCTTTACACTGGGCTAATGCTTTTGGTGTCTTTCCGTGAGGAACACATCCTTTAATCTGCAGTAAAGCCTGACAGTTTACAGGGCAAGTGCCGCTCTCAGTGGATGAGGAGCACAAAGCAGTGCTGGCACCCACCAGCCTACAGAGTGATGGGCAAGAGAAAAGTACAGTAACATCAGGCTGTCATCAGGCTTGTTCTAAGTATTTGTCTTAAATAACTACAGCCCTGGCCACTGTTTTCTGTCCCTGTACTGGCAGAAACCTCCCTCAGCAACAGTATGAGCTAGATCAACTGGACTGGTAACACGATACAGTTAAAAAATACTCCTAATTGGGGTGGGAGATGAAATAGGCTCTCCTTGAAGAAGCCTAGAAGACTGCTGCTTGAAGAATGGGCTAAAGAAAAGCCAGAGCCTTCAGCCAGATCCTGTATTTGGCAGATTCAGTTCCTCCCCATATCTGGGGTCTCTGCTTATTTCTTTGTCATTGGGATGAGCTTAGGCACAGGGGAGAGAGAAGTAGATTTTCCATTCCATGAAGTGTGGGAGGAGCAGTAGTGTTTCCCAAAACTACCAGCATGAAGGCATTCATCACCTTTGTCTGAGGAGCAGATGTGCAACTGAAGCTGTCAAGAGTAACTTGAACTTTTAATTATGCTTCTTGACGAGTTGTTCTCCTGCACCACTGTGCAGGCACTATGTGGAGCAGCAAGTTCATGACTCAGAAAATGCTTACCTTTGTTCCTAACACACAGGCTCTGTTTGTCTCACTGTCTTAGGCACATGACAAGAGAAGATTGACTGCAGCTTGTTGAGGGGTAGTGAGTATTTAGGATTGAAATATTTTTGGAGACAGAGATGTGCATGGTTGGTGAAACACTAGGGCAAAAGTCTTCAATGTAGGCAGATTTTCCTCGAAAGAGGAAGTTAAATCACATAGGAAACATGAACTCAAGTTCACTTCTGACCCATGAAGTGACTGAAGATAACATTCAGCAAGCCTGATCCTTGGGTGTACCTATGGCAAAACCTGCTCTTCTGACAGATCTCTAAGGCTATTTCAATACCCCCATAAACCCACCTGCTGACTCCTGTCAGCCCTGCAGAGCAATGCAGCTTCACAGGATGTGGGTGTCTTCTGCCTAATGCAGCAATGGCATTGAGTATATCCAGAGGGAGACAGGTGTTGGAGAAGGGAGAGGTGAGCTTTTGGAGTTTTTGTTATTGATTGGATAGCTAGGGGTATATTTTAGCCTAGCTGAGCCTTAAATTGATCTAGCAAAAGGTGTAGCTAGGATAAAAAGCAATGCTGTACTGAGCTGCAGAGGGCAGTCAAACCGGAGGCAATTAATATGATGACTTGACAGCTTTGCCATTAATCACATTTATAAACCATAAAATTGGGCTTTTCCTGCATTCACAACTACAAGGAATCAGGGAAGATACATCTTATTTATAAAGACAGTAGTGCTTAAGAATGGGAAGACAAGGAGAAGGCTTGACCACAAACTGAAGGAAATCCAATATTCCCGCTTTCACACGTTCTCCTAGCTGGGAACACATGGCAGCACAGAGAGGCAAGCTGATGGACAGGCTGTTCTGACCACCTCTGAGCCCACTAAGGAGCACGCTGCCCAGGATGGGGTGAGATCAGAGTGTCAGTGTCACCCTGGGAAGGGCTGCTAGGGCTGCCAATGGCCCCAGATGACCCGGCTGGACTGGACCCATGGCCGGGGTGTAATGACCCTTCCAGGAGGGGGAATGGCTGGAGGGACAGCGGGCGCTGCCTCCCACTCCGCGTCCGTCCCGCCCGTGCCGGGGCATCGCACCGAGCTCCTCGTGTCCGACGCCCGCTGCCCGCACCGGGGCTTCCCAGCGGGCGAACCCCGCGGCTTTGCCCCGCTGCTCTCCCCGCCCCGGGAAGGCGGGCTGGCAGCGCCGGCAGCCCCGGCACACGGGGGCTGCTCTGCGCCGCCGGCGGGGGCAGCGCTCCGCAGCGCGGCCCTCGTANCTGCGCTCCTGGCGGGGCCGGGGCTGCGGGCTGGGATGGGGGAGCGCAGCGGAGCGTGGTCGGCCGGGTCGGATCGCGGCTCCGGCTTAGTGGCGAAACCGGCCCGTGGGGTGTGGGTGGGACACAGAGGAGCGCTGCTGGTGAGGTGCTGCTGCAGCCCGATCCTACCTGTTGCCTCTGCTAGGCTTTTCTCGTCCTCCTGCCATCCGTGCACACACCCGCCTGTGGTTTAGCTTGCCAGTGCTAATTGGTAGGTTTATAAAAACCTGCATAAAAGGGCGTACGTTGAACTAAGCCACAGAAACTAGCCAGGACAGATCAAGAAAAACGTTCAAAATAACAAGGTCCTTGTCCGTAATGTCACTATCATCCTGTTAGGGTGTTTTTTTTTTTTCCTGATTATCTGTTGTGCAACCTTTCAAGTGTATAAGCCATCTCTTGCTGATGTAACCAGCATATCCTATGTTGTCTCTCATAAGCGAGGCGTTCCTCGGGTGAACAGTCTTGGAGTTCAGAATGGGTCCAAACGAAACAACCCTTTTCCTCACCATTTTAATTTTACTTATACAGGAAAAAACTTCTGCAACTTGTTGAGCTTTCAGTGCTAGGAAGAGGCAGAGAGAAAAGGACAATTCCTGTTTCTTAAACCTGGCTTTTGTAGCTCCAGTTTCCTAACAGGGTGACAATCTTGCTCTCCCTGAGAAATCTACTACTGCTGTACTGGTGATCTTACTGGTTATCACTCTCTCAGTCCTGGGAGGAAATAAGTGCAGATGGTGGGAAAGTGGTAGTTGGTGGGATACTTCTACCATCACACAAAATTCAAGAAACTAGCAATGGATGTCTTTGTGGACAGGTCTTTCTCCTTGCTCTTTTAACCTGGTGAGCACCTTGGCTTTTCCCAGCATCACAGTGAATTTTTAGCATGTGTAATTGTTATTTTAATCACTTTGACACCTCTGGAACAGACTTGTGCAGCAAACAAAATGCATGTGACTAGCCTTCATTTTCATAAACACAACCATTTCTCTTGCTGTGATTCTTCATATGGATTCATTTATAGGCTTTCTCTGCTTGCTGGCTTTGTTGGGGGGTAGTGGGGTAAGCATGTTATGACTGAAGAAGGTGGACTTGAGTCTCTTTAAGTGTTTACAGCTTCCATTTGTAGTCCCGACTGTGTTGCTTGAGACAATCACCATCATAGGTGGGCTTCTTTTTGCCTCATTAGATGCCCTTTGAGCAAGCATCATTTACTTCAAGAACATACTTCTTGTTCTTAAAGGTTAGTTCTAAATCTGTGGGTTTCCGTGCCTTTGGGGACTACTGGATGTCTTCCGGTGCGGATGTCCATCCTTTTGGAAACTTGGCATGTGTAGTGATTGGTGTGGTGTGCATGAACTTGCTTTTCCAAGACACTTTCTGGAGAAATCTTTGTTCTCATGTCTCCTTACCTGCATGTTTTGGTGTTCTTTGTCTCAACAGATGGGAACTGCTCAAAACAACAGTGACCTCAAAAACCTTGGTGCAGTGGAGCTTGACCTGTGTAACAAGGACATGATGTCAGACACATTTGATCACAGCATTATTTCTGTTGGAGAAGAGGAAGGAGCGGGCAATTTCCAACGTTCTGTTCCAACCCAAGAGTCCCTGCGGTGTCCTCGGGGCTCCGTTGTGAGTTTCCATAACATCCAGTACTCCGTTAAGCAGTCCAGTGGATTCCTTTGTAAACAGAAAACTGTGGAAAAGAAGATCCTTCATAATGTTAAGTAAGTGTTTGCTTAAATGAAATTCTAGAGGGTAGGAATTAATCTGCTGCTGTGAACCAGTGACCTCGTGTCACCTTCCAGATCCAGCTGTGCTGGTACAGAAATGACTGCCCTCCTGCCAGTCAGCAGTTCATGTGAGCTCTTTGATTTGCTTGGAATATAGCTGAAGCAGTTTCAGTTATTGATCTGAACAAATTAGTACCAAACTTTTGTGAACTCTTCTGCCAGAAGATCTGAGGGTTCCCTTAACTATGGTTTAAGGTGCAGTCAGAGAAAATGAGCAATAGAGAGCAGCTGTTACTTCTTTTCAAGACCCAGCTCAGCAGAGGAGACAATTTCTGTCTTTAGTGAATTGGTTTTCATGTCCAGTTCTGATTCTGTTCTGACTGGCAGTCTGGGACAGAAAGGAAAAATGCTTATTGATTTCAGATTTAAGAAGTTTTTAATCTCTGAAGTTTTCCTTTCAAGAGCATTTTGTCCACACCTCACCTCTACTAAAAGCTGCATATGGATGGTCCTTGTAAATGTCCTTATTTGTAAACAACTCTTTCCTTCTTTCAGTGGCATTATGAAACCAGGCTTGAATGCTATCCTGGGGCCAACAGGGAGTGGGAAATCTTCGTGAGTACCTTCTGCTCCTTTAAGTGGACAGTCAGCTGTTCAAAGTATTTTTGGGATTCTGAGGGTTGGGGGAGATTTGAGGTATCTGCAGGATTAGACCTTTGCATGCCTGTGGGAAATCTGGTGATGCAGTTTGACCTCCTGCCCCTCTGTCAGCTTTGCTGAAGTTCTTGCACTGTGACTGTGTCACACCCCTCATCTGCCCCAGTCGGTGCTCTGTATTGCTGCAGTCATCTTTGGTGGTGGCCTGACTTAAGATACCAGGCAGAACTGGGGTGACTGGAGCTCAGATGTGGGCTCCGTCCTGACTGATAACAGGGTGGGGATGGGGAACAAGCTCCCTTGGGGCATGGAAGATGTCACCTCCTCTGAACTCACTGCAACAAGACTTCCTTGAAGCTGCTAGGCCAGACCCCTCTCTGACAACTGACAGGAATATGGTGTAATGCAGTCTGTAGGATGCTCTGGATCCTTACCCCAGCTTGGCTGTGGCCTGCTGGTGGGAATGCACACGTGCTTGAGTTTGCATGAAGGCACACAGAAATACCATATATCCAGTGCTAGTGTTGTTTTTCTCTCCTGTGGTCAGAGAGGTCTTTGTCACTCTCTGACTGTAAGAATGTCAGACAATCTCAGATATGGCCAGAGTTCACACAGGTGTGTTTTTGTGGTGACCATTGATCTTCTTTTCAAAGGAGACTGTTGGTTAATCAGGATGCTTTCAAGAGCAGTGCTTCATCAGGGCAGTTTACTTAGCTGGCAGACAGGCTGGCCTCTGCATTGGCAGTAAGGAGGATCCAGTGATACATTAAAAAAATTACTTTCCAGAATTAATCGTAACTCTAGTCTTGTTTATTCCCATATGGATTAATTTCCTTGAGATCAAAGGAGTTAGTTTTGTGCTCCCCTGGCTGGAGAGCAGCCTGCAACAATTCAGCAGGGTGCTTTTGTCTCTGTGCATTTGAGGTTATCTGTAAATACACAGACCAAGTTTATGTCTGTGGGGGGTTGACTGTTGTGAATTGTGAGCGTCTGTACACTGCCATACTGCTGTGGCACACCATGTGCTGGAAAATCCTGGAGGTACACCAGGCTTTCTGTACAAAGAGCTAAAGCCTGCAGAGTAGGGGAAGCCCCTTCCTGTGCCCTCTGGTCTGCAGCACGCTGCGAGCAGGCTGTAACTCAGTGCTGGCTGGTGGTTCTTACCCAGTCAAGGGTAAAAGCAGCAGTTATTGCAAAACTTAATGCCTAGTGTTTGTGTGAAGTCTCCTAGATGTGCTGGCTGCCAGAAAGGACCCAGCAGGTCTGTCTGGAGAAGTGCTTATAGATGGCATCCCACAACCTCCAAATTTCAAGTGCATCTCAGGATATGTTGTGCAGGTGAGTAACTGCTTTCTGTGAGGCCTTTGAGACTTTGGGATGGAAGACCATATAAGATGAGGAAAGCAGGAAATACTAGTTTAGGTAATTTTCAGTGATCCCTACAGAGCCTAATTTGATAACTCAGATGTTACACTATTCAGTTCTTACCTGGGATATGGAAGACAAGAAGATCAAACTGTTACTCCAACCTCAGAATCAAGCACAGAGGTGTTTGTCTTCCCACATGGATGCCCAAGCTGCTGGGCTACTGTGACTTGTCCTCTGGGCTCTGCCCTGAAGGGCTAGTAAAGATTTTTTAAAAAGGGAGGAAAACAACCATGACACCTAAAATCTCTTGTTGTTAAACTCAGAAGCAGTTCTAGCTGGCAGAAGTACCTTCAAACTATCAGACAATAATTCTAGGAAATAAATAGATCCCTGCTGTTCTTCCTCTGATTCTAGCTGGCTGTGACCGAGGTTCATTCCACTCGGAGACAGGAAAAGCCAGCTGAATCTGCGGAAGTGGGTGGAGGCCTGGACCAATAATAGACCCTCAAAGCCTTGGGGAGCTTGGGGAGAAGGGGATTCTTGGCAGCCATATGAGCAGCCAAATCTGGAAGCCATCCAGGGTTCTGACTACAGGCAGATGTGACATAGGCTGCTGAAAGCTGCCAGCTGTGGGGCTCTGGGAGGATCCGTGGGATGAGACTGGTGCTGAATCTTGATCCTGCAGGTCAAAGATCCCCAAATCCTCAGTGGCTGATGAATAGCCTGTAAGTTTCTTGCAAGTGGTCCCAGTTTGAGACATTAGTGTCTCAAATGTCCAAAGCAACCAAACATAACCTTAAAACGATAAGCAACTTGGTGAAACCTTAAATGGTCTCTCCCAGTTCTCACCCCATGCAGTACTCCCCGGATCGATAAAGATGGACCAAAAACTACAAACAACATTTGAGTCCTAAATACGTACATAATTACAGAATCAATTTTATGCAGATAAGCATATAGGCATGCTAAGTCGTATGTTATCCCCATAAAACTGCTGGTGGTCTCTGCATTCATGCTGTGATAGTGAATGTGTCATGCCACTGTTGGTCGTGTTTGGTATTAAGCGTAAATTCACAGTTTAGATTCCAGTGTAGTTGTAGTGGTGGATCTGGGCGTGGAGAATGGGAGGCTGGGGTCAGAGACTGGGGGCTTGTGGGAAGGGAGGGGAAGGTGTGAAATGCTGAAACCATCTTTGGCAGCAAAACAGCACATTCTTGTCTTCCTCTGCTAACTCCAGTGCCAGACATGGTAGACTGGTGTATCATTTGTGCTACTGATGCACTACATCTGATGTGGGCAGTGTCCCAAAGCAGACAAGAATCCGCTGCCCTGCAGCTTGGGGGATGTCTTCCAAAGATGCCTGATGTAACAGGCATGTTTCCCAGCAGCTACCCAACGTTGCAGCCCTTTTCTCATCCTATGGCAGGTTACAGAATTGGTACAAATATCAAAGTGGGGGTGATGGAGAGGCATGGAGCTCTGGATGGACCTGATGACAAATCTCTGTTTGGCTCATGGTTGTTGCAGGTTGCTGTAGGCTGCCCAGGTCTGTCAACTGGATAGATTTGATTCTCCCTCAAAGTGCATGTGACTGTTGAAGTTTTGTAAAGGGTAACCCTTAGAATAAAGTCTTAGATCCAAGAGTTATACATAGTTAAGACATGGAAAAAATCAAGAGCATCTTGGTGCAATATTCTTGCTTCTCTGAGAAGCTGCTGCCAGTGAGGAGCTGGGCAAAGCTCCTTGTTGGCAGCTGAACTCAGCAGGTACTCTTCACCACAAAGTATGGTTTGTAACCGGGAACAGAGCTGACCAGGGTGATTCCCGGAGTGTCTCTACCTTGAACACTGAGCGCTAGCAACGTCCTTTGGCTCCAGCTGGACTGACAGAAGTTTAACTCTACAAAATCTCTGCCTGCTCTGTCTCACTGTGGCTTGTAAGAAGAATGCACATGCAGTGCAAAGTGGCAGTATCTGCACTTGAACTTCTCAGCCTGAAAGCAGGCTGAGGTGGTGTTAGGATCTGGTTTTAAGATCCAGTTTTAAGGTTCATGCTTGGTGGAAGCTGTGGGTCCTGCAGAGCTGCATTCTCCCCTTGATTGCTACTGATGGACTTTGAATTTCTTGTCATGTAAAATTTGAAGAAGGAGTTGTCCTTTGGTCCGTGTTTCACTGTGGTCTGCAAAAAGCTTATCCAGTGACTGCCGCTAAGGGACTCTGGTGCCCTCTCAGGCAGCTGAGGAGTTACTCCATTTGTACTTTCAGGATGATGTTGTCATGGGCACAATGACGGTGAGGGAGAACCTGCAATTCTCTGCTGCGCTGCGACTCCCCAGCTCCATCAGCATTAAAGAGAAGGAAGAGCGGGTCACCCAGATAATCAATGAGCTGGGATTAAGCAAAGTGGCTGATGCTAAGGTGAGCAGTGAGAACACCTTTTTCAGAAATCATACAACCTCTGGAAGCTGAGCTGCTTGTCTCTGGGCTGTATGATGTATGTAGTGCAGTTACAGGAAGCTAAAGAGGAACCTGACTAAACCCTACTGCATGCAAGAAATCAGTCTCCAGCTCAGGAGGGAGCTTGGAGAGAGGTATTTGTGTTTGCTACTAAAAGGGGAAGATTTTGGACCATGTCCAGCATGTTGTATAAATTCATAAGGGAAGGAGTCGCTTAGTCATTGCATCTTGGAAAGTTGTTCAGTCACTTCCTGGCTTTGTGGGACAAGACAAGGAAATTGTTTTCTCATTTCTGAAAGCTCTAAGGGATGGAAAACTGGTGTGTGATAGAAAAGTTCTGTGCAGCACTTGTATTAACAGGCAAGCTACCAGAAGAAGGCATCCCCACAAAACCAATGCCTCCTCTGAATGTTGTGGCCTCATTGTGTCTCTTCCTTGTCAGTGTCATCCCTGTTCTGAAGTTTTAAGGCATCTGGTACCTCTGAAAATCAAGCTCAGCTTACTGCTACACAGTCCCTCACACTGAGTCAAACTCACCTGCTGCTGGCCCTAGAGTTCATTAAAGGGACTCTGAAAATGAAAACAGCTGCTGGGTGTGGAAAGCCCACAACTCCAGAGCATGTACTGACTGGGTCTTGTTGCAAATACCTGATTTCTTCTGCTTGCAGGTAGGAACTGAATTGATCCGGGGAGTGTCAGGAGGGGAACGGAAGAGAACCAACATTGGGATGGAGCTCATCACAGAGCCACCAGTCCTTTTTCTGGATGAACCAACAACTGGCCTTGATGCCAGCACAGCCAATGCAGTACTCATCCTCCTGAAGAAGTAAGAGTCAGTTCTTCAGGGCTGTGTTGCAATTTGGTTGTCAACTCATTAGTAAAAAAAGGAATGTTCTTATGACTGAGTAGCTAGTGCTTCTTTAAAAAAAAAAAATAGCTAGACAAATAGACTAAGAAGTGGTAGTAAATTTTTTGTTTGGGTCTTTTCCAAAGCCTTTTTAAGCTTACGGGAATCTTTCCACAGCAAGCATTGGATTGGAGCCCAAAAAGCAGATGTAGATTGGACAGCTTCCCTTTGCCACAACGAGGGGTAGACTGGGAGGTCAGGCCTTGTAATCATAATTTCTTGGCCTTCCATCTGAGTCTATTACAAAGTGCCCCCCCGCCCCCCCAGCACTGACAACAGTCTTGAACTCAGATCTAAGACTTTACCTGCAGATTTACCCTCAGTATGCAGTGTTTTGGAGATGAACTGTCTTCTGACAATTAGAACAAAGTTACATGCCAGGAAGACAAAAAAGGCTTATTTAATGAGAATGACTTTCTAATCCTCCTCCTGGGTTGTGGCATGTTGTCTGGTTTTGCTTCTGGGGGTCGCTTTGCTCTGCTGTTTGTGGATATAGGTCTTTGATTGTCAAGGGTACTTGTTGGGCATTAGTTGAGCATCTGACAAACCTCAAGGGACGCTTACTTTGAATTTTCTTCAGAGTAAATCTTCAGCAAAAGACCTAAGAGAAATCTCAGCTGGCCAGACTTCCACAGCCTGATAAGTAATGCCTGGTGCTGCCATGGAGTGCAGTAGGACTGTTCCAGTTGGTCAGGTTGACATCTGGTGTAAAAAACATGTAAGGAGGGTTTATACACAGCTGTAACCTCAGGCTTTCCTAGCTACAGACAACATCATACTCTGGCTAGCTGGACTGCAGTGATGGTCTCCTGAAATGATGGGTGCTGTCTTGAAAGTCTTGCGGGCAGCATCTGACACATTGACAGAGAAGGGGGAACTACAGTTTTTGTGGGTCAAGACCCTGAGAAGTTGCCAAGTATTTGTCTTGGATTTGGATACTTGGGGTTTGCCTTCCTGAAGTTCAAAGTGTGGTGTACTTAAGAGGTGTTTTGTTTCTGTTTCAGGCTCTCAAGAAGAGGGCGAACCATCATATTTTCCATCCATCAGCCCCGCTATTCCATATTCAAGCTGTTTGACAGTCTGACATTACTGGCTTCAGGAAAGGTGCTGTACCATGGTCCTGCAAAGCAAGCCCTGGACTACTTCAGTTCTATTGGTAAGTCCTCCATGCCAAGAGCAAAAGCAACTGGCTCAGGAGTTAAATCTGTGTGTAGATTCTTACCCTAGCATGGGATAACTATCCCATGCTTCTCTGTCACTAAGATGTTAGAGACTGTACACATACAGTCTGAGCAGTGTTATGTTAGAAAAAAGACAAAATCAGAAACCCAGAAATTTTCAGACGAGAGCATGGCTCTCTCTTGCCTTTGTTTTGCCTTGAATGAGGACAAGAGCCAAGAATCACTTGGACATGTAGAAGTGTGGTGTCCAACAGACAAGATAATGCTTGTAGTTGTACCAGGTCTCGGTGGCAGATCCAGTGGTTTTCAAACCACAGCCTGCAGATTGGCAGCAATCTGTACAAATTGATCCAAAAATATGCTCTAGACTGATGCAGGTGGACAACCAAGAGGACAAAATCTTGGTGTGTCTTAAGATGGGTTAATAGTTGCACTGTTGGGTGGCTGCCCCCTCTCCAAGTAAGCAGGGTGAGGATGTCTGACTATAATGAACAGGGAATATGGAGTGAACTTCCAATCTGTAGATGCACCCATGCACACATTAGATTGTGAGCTTCCCCTGGCTTTAAGGGAGAGGCTTCAACCAGTGTCAGTACTTCTGCTCCTCCTCTTAGTAGCTCACCTCTTTTCTCTCAGGGAATCTGTAGAAGCATCTTTGGGTTTGTTTGGTTTTAATTTCCTCCTTGTCCCATAGTTAGAACCATATTATAAGAAGCTGCTCTTGGACAGCCCTTCCTCATCCTTGTGACTGGGGAAACACCAGCAAGAGTTGAGTCTCTGGATGAAGTATCTGAGGCTGTATAAGAGACATCCAGGAACCTCTGCTGAGGTGTCTGTGTCTTTCAGAGTGGGATGTGGTTGAACAGCACTGAAAAGGAGGCAAGAGTTGTCCATACCGAGCTGTATAGAAGCAAATTAGAGATTTCTCCTTACCTAAAATCAGTGAATAAGCAACTCTGAAACTCTTTAGATACCCTGGATTCACCACCTCCTAAATCCTGTCAATCTACTGCTGTAAAGTAAGACTTAAAAAAAGCAGTGAAGCTTTCTGGTAGCAGGATTGTGGAAAAGTGATATAGTATTAGACCTGACCTTCTAAGATGTGCTCTGTGCAATACAAACATTTTGCATGTGTAGTTTTGGTTTGGTCTGTTCTGTTTGGTTTTTTTTCAGGATATGAATGTGAACCCTTCAATAATCCAGCTGATTTCTTTCTTGATGTCATAAATGGTGATTCAACTGCTGTGGCAGCAAGCAAGGAAGATCACAGACCTGTGGACACAGGAAAAGGTAAATTCTGAAGGAGAAATCCACTGCTGGCTAGTGTAGAAGGGAAATTGTATGTGGTGATGGCAAGCTTTTACTCTCCGGGTTTCCTCAAGTCTAAGGGCATTTCATTATCTTTTTATTTTTCCTACTAATATATATGCTTTATTTTGGGCTTCTTTAAAGAGCTCAGAAAACTTTTAAATGGGATTTTTTCACTTTAGTTTTATAGGAGAGCAATGACAAATTATCAAAAACAACAACAAAAAAACCAACCTGTGTGGAAAAGACTGGAAAAGCTAGAACTGCTTAGTCTCAAGAGGCAGCTGACAGAAATATTCAGTCACATAAGAGGCTGCTGCAGGGAAGATGAGGTAGATAGGCTAAGGAGTGGTAGATTTACAGAACAGTGAAAAAGACTGGAACTATTAGAGAACAAATTCTCTACCAATATAGTGAGTGAAATGATTGGAAATACTTGTTTGGGGATGCTGTAGCACATTGTTGACTGAAGGATTATAAGGGAACAGATTTTGTTAAGCATTTTTCTGTGATGCGAATCAGAGCAAACATTGATTTTGCCCAAATTCAATGAAACAAAGGTTTTCTGGTGCCTTGTTTTAAGGACATAGCTGTTTTGTGCCAGAAAGAATGGGCAGATTAGCTAGGTTTGATTAAAAATGCAGAAAAAACCTCTCACTCAAGTTAGCCTCTTCAACTCAGAGCTACAGGTTTGAATAACTCAAATTCTCTGGGCATTTCTGCCTTTTTCTTCAGCCTCCAGAGCTGCTGAGCTTGTTGATGGGCCATATCTGAAGGTCAGGGAATCACATGCCTTATCTTGTTTTTCTCACTCAGAAGTGAAGAGTGAAAATGGAGTGGCAGAAGACAATGTGGACAGCAGTGTGGTGGATGTGCTACACCAGAAATATCTCAGCTCCAGCCTGTATCAGAGCACAAAGGAAGCACTGGGGAAAGTGGAGCTTGGACGGGGAAGCAAGGAGAGACTATCCAAGCAGGAGCATGAGATTACCTATGCAAATGGATTCCTCACTCAGCTCTACTGGGTGTCCAAGCGTTCCCTGAAAAATCTCATCAGGAACCCACAGGCCTCCATTGCACAAGTAGGTAACAATTGCTGAAAGTCTCAGACTCTTTTCTGCTCTCAGTGCCATAATCTGCAGTTTGTAGGACAGAATCTTGTTTTCAAAGGCAGATGGGGAAACAGAAAGGTCATGTGCTGCAGCCATGTAATGGAGTGAGATGCTCAGCTACCTTTGTGGCCTTTGGAAGAAACCTCTGGTTTAGTTTAGCTGAGGACTACTGCACTGAATATTGGGGTGGGGATAAAGTGCTCCATTCTCTGGTTCACATGGGGGTCTTCTAGGGTGATGTTAATTTTGTGCTTCACTTTAAATTTTAAACTCAGTTGTTCTATAAGTGTGTTTCTGCTAAACTCTCCGAGCCAAAGAACAAAGTAGGAAAGTGAAGTGGATAAAATCTGAAAAACTGCCATAAGGATTTTAACTCTGTGTGTCATAAGTATACATTGCCTCACCAAGAGCAAGGCTTTAGGCAGGTGTGGATCTTAAACCCTACATATGACTTAATGTTAGTTCCTAACGTTTTTACTTATCTGAAGGACTTCCTTTTTCCCTTCTTCTTTCCACTTCCAGATTGCAGTGACCATAATTCTAGCTTTGGTTGTGGGTGCTATCTTTTTTGGTGTAAAACTGGACCGAAGTGGGATTCAGAATCGGTAAGATGAAAAGCCACAGCTTTGCTCATTTTTGTATCTGTAGCAGTGAGGTTTGAGGCACAGGGAAGGAACGCCTGGGGATCCACTTGGACCCAAGGAAGGGTTGGGTTCACAAGCCTCAGTGCACTGCAGCAGGGAATTGCCAGGGGTCCTACAAGGGGCACAGTTCTGCCAGGCTTGCACATAAATACAAAGGGGATATAAAAGGGAAGATAAAGGATAGAGCTAAGATTTACAGTAGCACAACAACTAAATATCTGCATTCTGTGGACAGAGAAAAGCACTGATTTGATGGTATCATGATGTCTGAGGCTGACAGTGTTTGATCTGGTTGTTCCCTCGCTTTTCCACTGTTTTGTTTTGCCTTCTAGGGTTGGATCCTTGTTTTTTGTCACCACAAACCAGTGTTTTTCCAGTGTCTCTGCAATTGAACTATTCATCAGAGACAAGAAACTATTTGTGTAAGTAGTAAGGCACTTGGACTGTCTCATAGCCTGGAATGAGATGGGGGAGTATCTTACACACTAAACAAAATTATTACTTCCAAAGACTTGATTGCTCCCTTGCAACACCAGATTGTAATAGTAATGCTAAATTAGTCTATAGAGCAGGGAGCTGAAATGCTAAGAGTTGCAGGAAGGAGGAAATGCTTTTACTCGCTTGCTGTGTGACAGTTTACTGGAGCTGCTTTTCCTACCCCCTTCTGGTAACAGCTGTGAATCCTGCAGACTGTGAACCCTTCCTGCCCTGTTGCTCACAAGGGCTGAAACACTGTCCTGCAATGGTCCTAAATTGGTAAGACTGTGCAAAAATGAAGGGAGAGTTCCTGGAAAAATTTTGCAAGGGATACTCAGATTAAGGGGGCTGCTGTCTGGCTTACCAGAGCTTGTTAACAATCAAGCATATCTCTCTGTGTAGAGGGATGTGCTCAATTATTACATTCTTGTTATAAATAATTAGTTTAATATATAATTATATATAGTTAATGCATTTACGACTTTACTTATAATATTATTTATGTATAATATCTGTATAGTTACTCTTTATATTTTTATACATTTATGTATATGTGTTTGTACATGTGCATATGTATGTAAATGCCTGTAGATACAGTATACATACATGTATATATACATATATGTTGCAAGTGTTATTTGGAGGCACCTCCAGCTCATGCAGTGGAAAGGCAAGAGACAGATCCTATGCAGTAAAGAGGAAGCTGGAGATTTATGCCTGGAACGTGCATGTCCACCCACAGGCTGCTCAGAACAGCTTAGTATTGTCCCTAACAACTGCTCAGGAGTGAAATTTCCCCAAGCTGCCATTTCTTGCTGGTCTGCCCTGCTTCCCAGTGTAGTTTACCAGCTGTGTCAATGGGGATTTAGGCACCTCACCAGTTAAAGCATCTTTTCATGAGCTCCATTAAGCAGCAAAACAATCATAATGACGTTTAATTGCCCTGTGAACTGGGGGTGAGTTGATGTCCCAAAGGTGTTTTCCCATTGTTGGGTATCGTTCCTTCTTCCCTGGAAGCAGCTATACAAGTTAGCAGTGGATGAAGTGTTCCTCCAGTTTATAGCAGTCTATTGCTTCCCCATGCTCTTGTGTTAAGGATCTTTTTCTATGAAAAGATATTTAGGAGATGTTTTCTGATACTTTACATAGCAGTCACACAGCCTTTCATTCACTGTCCTTGGAAAGGCTGTCGTTTTGACTGCAGGGTTTGTGAGACAGATCAGCCCTGACTTTACAGAGTGATCAATGGTAGCACAGAGAGTATGAGCAATTTGCATAGAGAGGAGTCAGTGGCAGAAAGAGCAGAAAACAAGTCAGGATAAACCAAACGTGCACTCTGAGCCTGCTACCTACAGAACCTCTAAACCTGTACAACTCCCCTCCCTCCTGTCCTCGCAGCCATCAGTACACCAGTGGATATTACCGTGTGTCTGCCTACTTCCTGGCCTTGATGATAGGAGATCTGCTGCCCATGAGAACTACTCCAGCCATCATATTCTCATGCATCAGTTACTGGATGATTGGTAAAGAATTGATGCTTTCATTGAACCTGTCATCTTCCAACACATTTGATTTCTGACATAGCCAGAGCTTAATTCCTGTATCTATAGCATACTACTACTTGAACTTGAACCTCCTTTGGAGGACTCTGGGGCAGGGGCAGAGACACCAGCAATCTAAGACAGGGACCTGCCTGACAGTGTCTTCTGGTAATTCTCTTTGGGCCTTTGAAGCATGCATAGTTCCTGCTAGCTCCAAACTTGGTCTTTCTTCCCAATTTGTCTGTGTTGTCCAAGGGTACCTCTCTGGGATTCATGATGTATTTGTTTACTGGACTCTAACCTTTCTGGTTTTTGACAGGATACCAAGCTGTTGCAGGGCGGTTCTTCTTCTTCATGCTGACCCTGGTACTGGTGTCCTACACTGCCACAGCCATGTCCCTGGCTATCAGTGCTGGGATGGATGTGGTGGCTGTGGCCAATCTCCTCATCACTATTTGTTTTGTCCTGATGCTTGTAAGTATATAAGGGGTGTGTGCTCCTCCTGGAGGGGAGGACTGGGTTGAGCTAGCCCTAGGCATGCTAAACTATCCATAGTCCAGTGGCATGTCAGCCCTATGCTTGTGATTTTATTGTCACTATGGGGTCAAAGATATACTTCTGCCAGCTTGTAGTCTAATGGTCAGATCACTGCTCAGGTGCAGTTCAGTAGTTGTGATGCCACCAGAATTCTCCAAACAGTGTGCCCCAAACAAGTGTTGTTTGTTTTTATTAAATGGTCCTTACAAAGATGAATTTTAAAAAATCTTGCATTTCCAGTATTAGAAATCTAAGTGGTCAACTAGATCACTTAAAAGGAAAAAGTCTTGAAATAAACTTTAGATCTGTTGATTTTTTGCATTCATTTTTGCTGCCTTAGAAAGCGAAAACCCTCTCTTTTTTGTAATTCAGTATTGCCCTTGGGTTCAAGAAATTACTTCAATAGTCTTCCCCGATTTTTTTAAGGAAGAGAACGAGAGAGAGAAAGGAATTTTGACTATTCTAGATGAGAGCTGTGAATTCTTTTTGAAAGAGGTAGTGCCAGTAATGAAATTTCTTGACTGAGACCTACCAAGTTACATACTTCTTGTTAGGTGATTCCTAGTCACTGTCTGTGTACATACTCTGAGCCACAGTCCATCCCTTATTCTTTGATTTGCAATTCAATCTGCTTTTGCAATACGCTAAGTGATAGTATCCTGCTTCAGCTGCTTGCTGTGGGTGAGAAGTGTAGTGGAGGGCAGCTGATGTACATGGAGTTAAGTCACACTGTATAAGGAATGACACATGCTGAAAGTCAGCGGGGTAAATGCAAGATTACTTGTGATGAAGCAGAGGCTGAAGTGTCATGTTTAGCTATGAAGACCACTTGTGCTAAGAAGTAAAAGCAAATCTTTTTCCAGACAAGAGAAAGCATGGATAAAAGATGTAGGACAGAGGGGAAGACTGAAACAATAACACCCCTTAAGACTCTCCATTTTTCTAATTTTTGATTCTCCACTTTTTTATCTCCCAGTCATCTTTCTTTAGCCTCTGGCTAGCTCAACCATAGGACAGTACTCCTCAGTAAGAAGTTGTGATCATGCTTCTTAGCCCACATGTGGATGTATAAAAACCTTTCTGACCTCTTTGGAAGCAGTTCAGCTGAAGTACTTGGGTGTGCTGTGGGGCCAGCAGCCTGGGAGTGCTGCAAGGCTCCATCCCATGTCTGTGGGTACAGGTATGACAGCAGTAGTAGGTCCATCAATCCCAGTGCACTTCTGCTGGGAACTGCAGCATCTGTGCAGGAATGGTATTATTTGCAGTAAACAGAGTTTGTGACTCATCAATCTCTTCTGTTCTATTTCAGATCTTTTCAGGCCTCTTAGTGAACCTCCCTTCAGTAATGGGCTGGCTGAACTGGCTCAAGTACTTCAGCATCCCCCGATATGGCCTCACTGTGAGTAGAAAGTAGCACTGGTCTCCTCTGAGTAATGTAGCCACACTGCTGCTTCCTGGAGAGGCTTTGAGTATAAAGTGAAGTTCTCTAAAAAGCCAGGTTCAGTTTGTTTCATTGCATGAACGTGGTAAAAAAAATAACAAACCAGCCAGCCTCAAAAAAGAAGCAAAAGTTAGAACTCCGTGTGAGAGCTGGAAGTCTCAGAGACTGAACAGACACTTTGTGCTACAGAATTAGTGCTGCTTGGACAGCAGCAGAGCAACCTGTCCAGTGAGGCACTAATTCCTAGCCTGAATAATTGATCCCTGTGGTTTCAAATAAAATAAAATACTGTACAGCCTCTCCAGACATTACTCTTTGGGTGGCCAGTCTGAGGCCAATGACTTTTCCAGCTGAAATCTGACTTTTCTGAATGGTAAGGAGCTGGGATACCAGAAATCTAAGGGTGCAGCTGCTCCAAACACAGTAAATAGATAGAGCAAGTCACAGGTGGGAGTTGTGTTTCCATCTCTTGTTTTCATCCTGGCCAAGCCTCTTTGGAAGGAATAGTGTCCTACATTGAGTGAAAATAACTGAAATGAATGCTGGAGCTGGTGCAGGGTGGGAGATGTGTGAGACCTCATTGTGTGGGTATCACTGAGGTATTTAATCAGTGTTAATGTGGAAGTGTCCTCTGAGATAGCAGTGAGTGCAGGATGCCAGTGCTAGGGAACCCTCCACCTCTTGCCTTGGCTGACTGTGCCATGCCTTCAGTGTGGTGATTCTGGGCTGTCTGCCTGCAGCCACATGGTTTGCTGGATCAGTAGATTGACTCAGGTGAAAGTGGATGAACAGAACTCATAGCTGGCAATACAGCAACCTGTGGCTAAGTAACTTTAAAGCCAAGGCCTGGGACACCAAACCACCCTGTATGTAGAACTTGGAGCAGTTCCTAAGAAAGGCAGTGATTAAGAGCCTGAAAATAAAAAGGAACATGAACATATGACTCTAAGAATGGTGGAACATGTATTCTAACAATCAAGTTCCTTTGAAGTGTTTCAGTTTTAATAACACAAACCACAAACTCTGCAAAAATCTGGTGTCTGCCTCTTTCAGGCTCTTCAGGTGAATGAGTACAGAGATCTCTACTTCTGTGGTGAGAAGAATCCAAATGCAACAGCGTTTGTGGGAGATACAGGCAGTTGTCCCCCCAATATTTCACAGGAAATGTAAGTAATTCATGGGGTTCTGGGCCTGAACTGTGATGACTCACTTAAAGGGAAGTCTGACTGTATCAAATTTTTATACTGTTTGCAGAATAACCACTTAAAAGCCAGTCTCAACATGCTCCAAAGTAATGTATTTTAGGAATATATAGTAAAACTCCACAATTACCAAAGAGTGAAGTAGGGATGAAACTTCACTTGTAAAAATAGGTAGATGTGCTGAATTAAGTTTTGTATTTGATAACCTAGCCCTGACTGACCAGTTTTCCTAAACAAATCCAGGGTCATTAAACAATGGTAATGCAATGTGTAGACAGAGTTGCTGGAAAGCAGTAGACCTGTGATCAGAAACATGCCTTCCCCACAGAGCTTGTTTGTAAATATTAACCTCCCTGCAGACACAGCAGAGAGCCGAGGTATCTCTCTCTCAGTGCTCCATTTGACCCCATTGGAAATACTCTTGGCTATTGATACCTTAAGCAGTGCAAGTATTTAATGACATGTACCAGAAAGATGGCAAACTGAGTATTTTGCAGGGAACAGTGCAGTGCACTGTTTCCATGGCTTTTGGACTTCCAGTGATTGTTGTGGGAAACTAATGCTTCTGTACCTACCATGGTTTAAAGTGGTTTTGAGGTTTGCTCGTAAATTGCCAGTTATCTATAAGGAATGATTAGGTTACTACTTAAAAATTATGAGAACTAGAGATGTAGATTTGTAGCTTAAGGTTTATTTGGTGATGGGTTATGAAGTTTCTCTATTTCTATCACCTGTTTGCCAAGAGTTGAGGATAGAAGGATCTTTGTGGAACAGGAATAAAAGTAATTACCTGAAGATGTGCATCACATAGTAATATGAACTTGCACCCCATGCTTTTCTGCAGGTGTTCTGGTGAAGCATACCTGTGCAGCCAAGGAATCGCTCCTACCAGCTGGGCCATGTGGGAAAACATAGTGGCTCTCTTCTGCATGACTGTTATCTTCCTGATCATTGCCTATGCAAAACTCCGGTTCATGAGGAAGTTCACGTAGACTCCTGTGTTGCCTTGCCCTGCAGCTTCTCAGCTGTTAAAACTGCAAAGCTTGTTAGGGCCTACTGGAGATTGCCAAAATGTTTCAGCTGACTTTGCTGGACTTGAGATGGGAACCCTGTCCCCCTGTTTCTGGAGCGTGATCTCCACAGGATTGTGATTGTGGGTTTTAAGAAGAAATGCGTTAATGTACATTGCATAAGTGTTTTTTTCTAAGAAAATGTAATTCTCGTAATTCCTTAGGTACTCAAATTTTATATTGGAAACCATTATTATTCTGTGGCCAGCTTACACACCAGATGTTCCATTGAACATGTGACCTTCTCCATCACAAAAGGTGGAAGGTGATGGTGCCATTTATGCAATGACATGTTGCCCCTTTTTAGTGCCTGTCACATCTGAGGAGAGACAGAGACCATTCATAATGTGTTGGAGATGCATTTGAGTTTGAAGTCAGTACAGACATCAAGCACTCAGTGCCAGGAAAGAACAGTTACACTTCTAGTAGTTTCTCAGTGGAAGCTAATTCCAGAAATAACTTTAGCTTCATTAGAAACTAAACAGCAGTGGTGTAAGACATCTCCCCTAAGAAGAGAAATATATACTGTTGGACTGTGAAAAAAGAAACAAAAAACAAACCAAACAACTTCCCCCCCACTGTGAACAGCAAGAAATATATTTACTACTTAAAAGGAGGAGAGGAAATAGCCTTTTTCTTTATTTTTTTCTAAATAAAAATTTGTATACTTACTACTGGCAGAGGTTTTTAACGATAGACTTCTTTGCACTATCTCTATATAGTGCTACTTACACTATGGACTACACTGGCAACTACAGCAACATGTACCACAGTTCCCACAGGACAGTGTCTTGTGCCGGTACTTGTCTCCCGACCACCTCATCCACGACAGAAGAGATGCTTTTAAATCGCATTAAGACCTGCAGCTGTAAGCGGATCACCTAAGCCAAAGGAAAACATCCTCAAACACAGGACTGAAGCGTTTGCTTGTGCCCCGGCCGTGCGCTGTGACAGTCCTGCCGGCCTCGTGCAGTGAGCGCTGCTGGAGGGGGAAACGCAGCCGCACCGAGCACAACCAGGCGCTCTCGGTTCTGCTTCACCGCCTTTAACAGCTGCAGCAAAGTAGCCCCATGCCACGCTTTGTACCTCGGTATTTGCCTCTTTCCTGCAGCCGAGCTCCCGCGGCCGCCCCTCAGTGGGCGGGGGCTCCGGGGGCTCCTCCCCGCTCCGGGCCGTGCCGGGCCTGGCGAGGGCCGGAGGAGGCGGTGCGGTGCCGCGGGAGGGGCTCTGTCCCCATGGCGGCCGCGGCGGAGGGGCCGGCCGAGGCCGGCGCGCAGCCCNTGCTGCTGCCGCTGCTGCCGCCGCCCCGGGGCCCGGCCGGGTCCCACCCGCGCCGCCGCTTCGGTAGGAGGGAGCCGCGAGCCTCGGGCAGCCTTCATGTGCGAGCCGGCAGACGCTGCCGCCGGGGGAAAGAGAGGCCTGGCGGGTTAGGGAAGAGGTGCCGGACTGCTCCGGGGAAGGCCGAACAAGCGCAGGTTGGGGAAAAAGCTGGTTTGGAG